>OZ023263.1:170949706-171237206 GCA_964006375.1 Tillus elongatus | reverse complement strand
GAAAATAATACAGAAGAGTTTGCTCAAGATAATGGGGTTTTTCTGATGGTGAAAGGTGTCAAAGACATATACAATGTTGGTGATAACATTTTTATGTTGAAAGCTACCTCTGAAAACAGTGTCGTTTGTAAATTTGATAATAATGCACTCAGCATATCCAGTGATGAAGAAATTATGAAAGCTATTGTTGTTTCGAATAAAGTGAAAGGAAACCCCCAACGAGATGTCGAACCAGTCGGAGAGATTCTCCGAACATTAGATGTTGATGATTCCCCGTGGACCACTGATGAGTTCGATAATAAGGCCCTAGCTAGTGAAAATATGAATATTGATGGGTTTTTAGAAGACGACTGTAAAACCCAACGAGATGTCGACCCAGTCGGAGAGATTCTCCGAACATTAGATGTTGATGATTCCCTGTGGACCGGTGATGAGCTATTAACAGAAATAAATTCTTTGAACAGTTTCCCACAACTTTCAGAATTAGAAACTTATGATTCTGTGCAAAAACTACTTGATTTGTTAGAAAAATAAGCTTAAATTCAATTATCATTGTGTTCTATTAATTGAAGAATTCTGAATTGTTTAAAAATAACTGTTTCATAGGAAAATGTAATATTGTTGAAAAACTAAATAACAACATATTTAACATTGTGTAATTTTACTCAGTTGATAATTTATGAAATAAATAATGAGAAATTGCGACATTATGTTTCTATTCACAAACCACTTAATTGATAGCAACAATGCATGACTAATAATTTTACTCAGATAACACAAACCACTGAAATATTTTGATAGCTGTAATGAAATTAATAACTCGTTCCATTAACAAAAAATAGTTGGTAATTCTTTACATATTTTATTTATTTCATACACATATAATCAATTCGAAATTCTATGTATTTTTACAAATAATTCGAAAACATTAGTGAATTTTACAAATATTTATCTCAAACTCCATAACATAATATCCTTCATCTGTTTCTACTTTTTCAATGAGTGCACAAACCATTTCATCAAAAACATCGAATCCATTTTGTTTTTCAGTCATATTCCTAGGATGCACAGAAAATTCATTTTCATAATCTCTAGCGTAGATGCTTTCCATTTTGACTTGTAGACTAACTTTAATTTTACCTAAACGTTTCACCTCATTCATGAGTGCATCTACCATTTGATTTCTCACCAGCAGAGAAGTTTGTTCTAGGTTGTCCTGAGTTGATGGGTAAAATATTAAGGAGACTATTCTTTCTTTGAATGCACTTGTTCTCGTTATTTTGATGGCATCTTTATTATCGTTGCGGTCAGCAGGAACGTGTCCGTGTGCAACCCCGTCGAGTTGCTCTGGAAGACGGCGGTCATCAGGTCCCACAGGTCTTCGGTCGTCAGGGTGCTGGCCTCGCGGAAATGCATCCATATCGGATAATCCAAATTGCTACCCTCAAAAGAGAAACCAACCTTGTCGTCAGGCTCTATATCGGCACCCACTCGGAGGACCGCTTCGTCCACGGCTTGTCTCACCCACAGGCTGGGGTCTTGATCTTCTGGTGGCTGAACAATTTTAAAACTCAAACGTCGTTTAGTATAACTGAATCGATTGTTTTGCTTGAGATGATCGTTCACGACGATTATTTTAGACATGACTACAGACGTGCCAGCCCGAGCGCTGATATTTATGAGGTTTCAAAATGCGGTTTCAAAATGGAGATTCGAATGTAGACCGCAAGCAAAATATTGTGCATTTTCAAAATGATAACCCTGAGGATATTAAATGCCTCGAGCAAGATAACCACTGAAAAATAAGATCTTGGAGACGACAAAAATAATAAATGATAGTCTGACCACTGAGAATAAACTTTGACAGGCTGTTTTTCGAAAATTTAAACCGCAAGCAATTGTGCACTTTCGATAATCTAACCACTGAGGATGTTTTTCGAAATAGATATCGCAATGCCCTTTAGCAAATAGGATCTTGGAGACGACAAAAATAATGATAAATCCACTGAGGATGTAGACCGCACAGACGTTCGCGCCGAGCGCAGATATTATTGTGAAATTCACATCTGGAGACCAGGCTGTGTGACGGCCGTGAGCACAAAAATTTGGGGGATTCCCCCTAAAATGGGTCACGTGGTCGGGTTTCGACCAATCAGAGAGCAGGGATTCTGGGTGGTGGGTCACGTGGACCAATCAGAGAGCCGGATTGCTGGGGGTAGCGGGTCTCAATCGTGGTTTTACCTACTTATATATATATATATATATATATATATATATATATATATATATATATATATATATATATATATATATATATATATATATATATATATATAAACATATAAAAATTGAAACTGACCCCGGATATGTTTTCTGGAGGGCCTAGTTAGCGCTCATTTGAAGAAATTTTTTCAAAATTCAAAAGTCGGGATCTCCTCATTAGTGAATTTTTTTTAAGAAAATTCACTAAAAGGAATATTGATTTATTATAGTTACATAAGGCAAAGAAGAATGAGCAAAGAAACTACCTAATATAATATAATACCTAAGGACTCATGTTAAAGCATAACTGTACATTTGTATACATATCAGTAACGTAACAGACTTTCGTCGACCAAAGTCAGTCAAATAATCTTCATCAACAAAAACTCAGAACTATGAAAGTGTTTTGTTAGAAAAGTATTTTTTTAGTGTAAGACAATTTTTCTCAAAGAAAAAAAGAAACATCGTTGATTTTATTTACATTTTTCATATTTTGTGTTTGTTTATAAATTGTAAATATATGTGTGTGTTTTGTGTGAATCAACAATCTGTCAAAATTTAACAGTTTCATTGTACCGACGACCCTACGTTCCCAAAGCTGTGAGCACACTAGTATAAAGTAGTATGTTATGAAGCAAAGTCCGCTCTATACTCTATACCCCATTCCCAGTCTCATGTCCATTCATCCTGTTATAACAGTTGCGGATGAAAACAGTATTATGTTATGAAGTAAAGTCCGCTCTATACCCCATTCCCATGTCCATTCATCCTGTTATAACAGTTGCGGATGAAAACAGAAGCTGCTTCATCGTAGCAGTGCAACAGAAACAGATACGACAACAGAAACAGATACGACTCACTGCGCAACAGCATCCCCTCCACTGTATCTGTTATTTGTATATATCCATAACAGGTTGTTACTGTTGCGGCTCGACAACAGTTAAAATATAACAGACTGTTAAATAACAACCCATCACTATGTGTCATTGAAGAGGGTCTCAACATACTCCTTCCATCTTTTAAGCTTTTCCTAAACGCTCGTTAATATCTTGTTGTTAGTGTCCTTCAAAATACCGTGAATCTGCCCGCGTTGTGTCTTTGTGAATTCCTTGACCTTTTTGTGGAGATTAAACGAGTCGTGCTTTTTCTCTAGTGTCTCCATTTCACTGCATTTTTCAGCTAGCCATCATTCCCTTGCTTTTCGGCATTCCGATCTCCCCCTGTTCAGCTCCCTGTATCGGTTATTGTCTGTGGCCTTGTATTTCCTTCTCTTGTTCATAAGTTGGAGATTCGTCTGTCATCCACTGTTGCTTTTTACAGGCTTGTGAATATCCAATGTCATCCTCCTGGGTTTCTAAAAGTATCTTCTTCAAGACAGTCCACCGAGGCTCTACGTCGTCGTCATTGCAAAAGTTAGTGTTAGACGTGCCTCGAGACTCTCGGCTGCTCTGGCTCGTATCTCGGGATCAAGAAGTCTTCTGACATCGACTCGCTTAGGTTTATTTGGACGTTGGACTCTAGTGAAGTAGCGAGGCTGTAGACTTATTACTACGGGATTGTGGTCGCTGTTCGGCGCCAGGGTATGTTGTTGCTGATTTGACAAACTTCATTAAATGGCTCTTAATGAGGATGAAATCTATCTGATTTCTCACCATGTGGTGATATATATATATATATATATATATATATATATATATATATATATATATATATATATATATATATATATATATATATATATATATATATATAATTTATTTAATACAAATACTCAACGGGAATGATCCCAAATTAAGAGTATGAATACAATATAAAAGACATAGTATACACTAGAAAAATTAACATCGTAAAAGTACTACTAATTACCAGGCAGCGATGCAACGTGTCTCAGCAAGAGAAGTACGACAGGGACGCCATCTCAGTGCGAAACCAGGTAGCATGTTGTTACAACAGCTCTAGTTAACACAAAATGTTATAGGTGGGGACGTGTACAACGTTTGATATTTTACAACTGACTTTTAATTAACCTAATATATTTAAAACATGGATATAAATATTGAAAATAAATATTGGACGATGATTATAAATGAAAACTTTGAGGTAATGACTTAAAACAATACAATTTTGAGTAAAATAGAAAATCTGTATATCAGTAAATCATATTCTAAGAACAATGTTAACAGTTGGTTTTTAATGTTTCTTAATTGAGCCACGACAGGAGCCCTTAGACATTATTATTATTGTATAACCGGGTAAAACAACTACTGCATTATGTAGCAAGAGCAACCATATCGGCATTTTTATAGTTTGTCTTTAGACTTATTACTACGGAATTCTGGTCGCTGTTGATGTCGGCGCCAGGGTATGTTGTTGCTGATTGGACAAACTTCATTAAATGACTCTTAATGAGGATGAAATCCATCTGATTTCTCACTATGTGGTTATCACGATCTGCTGGGGATTTTCACGTGTATAAACGCCTAGGATGTTGTTTGAAGTAGGTGTTGGCAGCAGAGAGGCGGTGCAAAATTGCACCAGACGATCTCCTCTAATGTTGCGTGTTCCCAGACCATGTGATCTCCGCAGACCCCGCCATCAGCGCCCTGTCCGATTTTGACGTTAAAGTCGTCAAGAACAATTGTCATCTCCCCTTGTTTTGTTGTTTTCATAGCTTCTTCTAAAGCAGTGTAGAATTCTTCAACCGCCTCATCAGGTTTGTCCCCTGTTGGAGCGTACGCTTGAATTATGTTCATGAGTCTATGAGTAGTGAGAAGTCTCAAGTCTCAAGAGCATCACTCGATCTCCGAGTGGGATAAAATCAATTACCGATTTTTCTAGTTCAGAGGAGATTAGTATAGCTACGCTATACTGGTGCTTGGGGTTGTCGCCATCAGAGTAGTATAGAACGCCATTTTTAGTCCTGTGATTCCCAGTGCCTGTCCATCGTACCTCGCTTAGCCCCAAGATCTTGAGCCCCAATCTACACATTTCTGCATCTACATTGGCGAGTTTTCCTACCATACATAGGCTACGTATATTCCACGTTGCAATTCTGGTTTATTTTCTATATATTTGTATTCTGTTAGTTTTCATGGACGGGTGGGGGGGGGGGGATTCTTCGCACCCTCTCCCCACTTAAGGGGTGCCCCGGACTGAGGGCCGTGTCTATGTTTGTTTCAGCCATGTTTAATAAATGGAATGATAGTGTAGTGGGACTTATGCTTCCCTTCTGCACCGCAGTGTGGAAGCCGTTGGAACTGCTACAGTGGCGCGCCCCACTTCCATTGTGACGCTGTGTGTGAAGTACATCTTCGGCATCGCCACATGATACTGTTGCTGCTGCTGCCCACCAACAGATTTTCACCATATCTGGTTATCCTCACCTAGTTTAGCCTGCAGGTCGATGCAGTTGCCCGGGGTGTGGCACGAGGAGCCATAAGTGAGAATTGGGTGCCTTGTGAGGACCAGTCATCGTCGACCGCTCACCGGCTATGCCGCTGAGCGCGACCGTCTTCGATGAAAGGTGCTACCTCTTCAGCGCAACCCCGCTCGTACGGTCACTCCTATTAGTTAGAGAGAGTGAGAGATGGGTGAGAAGTTTGTCAGCTATAAGTGTCTTCGCTGTTTTGCTTCATTTTCAAAGGCCAAACATTATTTTCCTAAATTTAAAAATAGACTTGATCTCAATAGATGTATTATTCCCTACGTATCTATGGTATAAAAAACTTGCAAGCTCTGGCTTTTCGAACATTTTTTAATGCATATAAAAATGATCATGGGAATCTTCCAACGATTTTTACTGAATACTGCGTTATGTTCTTTTAGAATAATATTTAGCGAACCCAATGTATTAGTAGCGAATTTTCACACAATTATGTAACACGATTTTTATTCGGGAATTTAGATTTAGGTAGTTATTAACGTACTTAGACCAGATATTAATGTTATACATGTCCTAAGTTGGCAACAATGACTTATCCTGACAGGATGTGAACCGTGTCAATCATTATTATTATTATCATTGTACGAATCAAGAATGGACTGTTAAGTTAAGAATAAAAAGGTTATCAGTTAGCTTTAATAGCTTTTATTTAATTATATACAGCTTTCTATAACATGGTGTCAGGTTATTGTACAGCAAAATGAATGAACAGAATTTCCAAGAGTTCTTGCAAGCTCAAACGCAAGCAATGCGTTTAATGCAAGAACAAATAATGTCATTGCAGCAGCAGTTAGGTACAACTACGAACCAAGAAAGCTCTCCTATAACAGCAAACACTCATGTACCGTGGCCTAAACTACTGCAGGCGGACGGTGATACATATGAGAACTTCAATCTTTTCAAGTCAAGCTGGGAAATATATCAAAAAGCAACAGGCATTGATAAATGGTCTCAAGAAAAAAACGAACAAAAAGTTAACATACTGTTAACTATTGTGGGTGATACAGCCAAGGTAAAATTTAACAATTTTGACCTAACAGAAGAAGATAAAAGCAGCCCAGAATTAGTTCTGGAAAAGATAAGTACAAAATTGTTGTCAAAACGAAATTTATTGTATGAACGCTGGCAATTTCATAATTGTATACAGTTGGACAATGAAACTTTTGAACAATATCTAGTGAGAACAAAGAAAATTCTAGACAAGTGTCAATTTGATTATATTAAACAGGAAGACATAAAAACTGCTTCGGGACCGTATAGCATTTGGAATAAAAGATAATGAATTGAAGAAAAAGTTTTTAAAAACGAACCCTGATAAATTAAGTTTAGATGAACTCATTAATACCTGTAAAATAGCAGAAATCACTGAAGACCGTTTTAAGCAAATGAAAGTTGAGAAAACACAAGAGGTGCATAAAGTTGAAAGACGAAAAGAAAATACCTGCAAGTTTTGTGCCAAACAGCACATATTTCAAACCGGCATTTGCCCAGCCTATAAATATCAATGTAAAGTGTGCAGAAAGGTAGGACACTTTGAAATATGTTGCTATAAGAAGATAAATGAGAATGCAAGGCAAAATAAAAAGTATGAAAATTCAAGAAATAAAGCAAAGGTTAAAGAAGTTCAAGCAAGTGACCAAGGTGAATCAGACTCAACCTCAGACAGTACAATTTGCAAAATTATAGATAATACTAAAGTGGGTGGTAAGATTCAGGCCGAATTAACATTCCAGTTTGGAGGAGTATGGAAAAAAGCTATATGTGACTTAGATACAGGGGCAGATGTTTGTGTCATAGGTTATAATTATTTAAGAAAGATGTGTACTCCAAACAAATTGCAGCTAGAGGTATCCAGCCAAAGCTTAAAAAATTTTGGTGGCTCAAATATTCCAGTAAAAGGTCAAATAAAGTTGCATTGCATGTACAACAATAAGAAGCACAAAATAAAGTTTCAGGTGGTTGATGTTGAGCACGGAGAACTTTTGTCTGCAAGGGTATGTTCTGTTTTAGGCTTGATAAAATATTGCAATTCAATTAACAATGCAGAGGTACCAAAGCAATTAGAAATGTATTATGAAGCAGCGCATAATATCATCAAACAGTATGAGGATGTATTTACTGGCTATGGTTTATTGGCAGGAGAGGTTGTTTTGGATGTAGATAAATCTGTTAAACCGGTTATACAACGAGCAAGAAGGGTTCCTATTTGTTTAAGGCACAAACTTCAAAAAGAATTAGATAAATTACAGGAAGCAGATATCATAGCTAAAGAAGTGCAACATACTGATTGGGTGAGTAATATATTAGTTGTAAAAAAGGCTGACTCCATCAGAATTTGCTTGGATCCCATACCTTTAAACAAGGCTTTAAAACGCCCAAATTATCAGTTTACAACTATTGACGAAATATTACCTGACCTAGGTAAAGCAAAAATATTTTCAACAGTTGATACGAGAAAGGATTTCTGGCATTTAAAATTAACGGAGGAAAGTAGTAAAATGACATGTTTTTGGACCCCATTCGGACGTTATAGGTGGCTAAGACTTCCATTTGGCTTATCATCTAGTCCAGAAATTTACCAGATGAAATTGAGGGAAATAACTCACGGTTTGAGAGGCATTGAAACTATGGCTGATGATATCCTTATCTATGGCTCAGGTGATGATAAAGCAACAGCCTTAATTGATCATAATAACAACCTGGAAGCGTTATTAAAAAGGTTTAGGCAATTAAATTGTAAGCTTAATAAATCAAAGCTTAACGTGTGTAAGAATTCAGTTAAATTCTATGGATTTATTTTGACGGATGAGGGATTAAAGCCGGATTTTTCAAAAGTTGCAGCAATAAAAAATATGCAAGAGCCTGTTAATAAACAGCAGCTGCAATCGTTTTTGGGACTTTGTACTTATTTGGGAAGGTTTTTAAATAATCTTAGCACAGAAAGTTATGTTCTAAGAGAGTTGACGCACGATAAAACCCCTTGGAGGTGGGGTGAACCAGAGAAGCGACAGTTTTTTAAACTCAAATCGATTATAGAAAATATTCCAACTCTAAAGTATTACGATATTAACAAGCCTATAACAATAGAATGTGATTCAAGTTCAGTTGGGCTGGGGACAGCGATTTATCAAAATAATAAAGTAATAGCGTTTGCCTCCAGAGCATTAACAAAGGCAGAAAAAATTATGCCATGTGTGAAAAGGAACTTCTAAGTATAGTGTTCGCATGCACAAAATTTGAGCAGTTTGTTGTTGGAAATCCTAACGTTACCGTTAAAACTGATCATAAGCCACTTATAAAAATCTTTCAAAAACCCCTTCTGCAAGCTCCAAAACGTTTACAGTTAATGCTCATGATACTTCAGAGATATAACTTAAATGTTCAGTTTGTGTCAGGAAAAGACAATATTGTAGCTGATTTTTTCTCGAGACAACAAGCAAACTTAGAAGATAAAGATTTTGGGAGTGAAATAGGTAAATTTCACGTGTATGAGATTAATAGGGAAGAAAACGTTCTCAAGTCTATTAGTGAAATTTTATTAAATAGTGAAATAGATATGACTTATGATAGATTTAATACAATAAAACAGGAAACTAAAACGGATCATGCATTGCAAAAGCTAATAGAATACATAAACGATGGTTGGCCTAAGTATATCCGTGATACACCTGATCAAGTGAAAATATATTTCAAATATCGTAATGAACTGACGACACAAAACGGCCTGATATACAAGGATGACAGAATTTTGATACCATATAATCTGAGAGAAGATATGATTAGCAGGGTCCATTTGAGTCATAATGGTACTGAGTATTCTGTGAATCTAGCGAAACAAAATATCTTTTAGCCAGGTATGATAAACGATATTATAAATAGGATTCAAAACTGCTCAGTATGTGCCAAATACAGTCAGTCTCAGCAAAACTTGCCGATGCTATCTCATAAGATTCCTGATTATCCATGGCAAATAATATCATTAGATGTATTTTTTGCTAACTATAAAAGCAAGCAGCAAAAATTTCTGGTTATGGTAGATCATTATTCAGATTATTTTGAGATTAGCACTTTAAAAGATTTAACACCAAAATCTGTCATTACGACCTTAAAGAAAAACTTTGGACGTTATGGAATACCTGAAATAGTTTGCTCTGATAATGGCACAAATTTTGTAAACAAATCAATGCAAGAATTTGCGAATAAATACCAATTTAAACATACTGTGAGTGCTCCTTACCATCACAAAGGAAACGGGAAGGCAGAATCCGCTGTAAAAATTGCAAAACGACTAATCAAGAAGGCAGAGGAATGTGGTGAAGACGTCTGGCTTGCTCTGCTCCACTGGAGAAATACTCCCAATAAGATAGGATACAGCCCAGTCCAAAGGTTAATGGGAAGATTTACAAGAACGACAATCCCATCAAAGACAGAAAATTATATTCCAGTAATGACTGACAATATGTCAAAAATTTTGGAACATCAAAAGCAACATAACAAAAAATTCTATGACAAATCGACAAAACAACTACCCGAGCTTGATATAGGTCAGAAAGTATATGTACAAATGAAACCGGATACAGAGAAGCTGTGGTATACAGGGAAAATGAGTGATAAATTTAATGGAAGACATTACGAAGTAGAAGTGAATGGTAGCAAATACCACAGAGACAGAATACATATCAAACCTCATAAAAGTATTGAATATTCTACGCCTGAATTAAGGAGGGCAGACATACAACAAGAGAGAATTGTAGTTACAAACAATAGTCATCACAACAAAAAGGAGATAGTGACACCCGAAAATCAAACAGTTCTATCAAACCAAAAGGAGTCAGAGGGAATAGAACCAGAGAACAGACCAAGAAGACCATACGAAGATACTGAAAGTTTTAGGCTGCAGGAAGAAGAAAGTAGGGAAAACAATCCACAGAGGCTGGAACAGATACCAACCAAGAATAGGCCAAGAAGACAGTGTAAAGTACCAGAACGTTTTAAAGACTATGAACTTTTTGATATTTCAATTTAAAATTTAAGTTTAGAAAGGATAGGATGTTATACATGTCCTAAGTTGGCAACAATGACTTATCCTGACAGGACGTGAACCCTGTCAATCATTATTATTATTATCATTGTACGAATCAAGAATGGACTGTTAAGTTAAGAATAAAAAGGTTATCAGTTAGCATTAATAGCTTTTATTTAATTATATACAGTTTTCTATAACAATTAATATTATGATTTAGATATAAATTTAGGTAATTCAGTAAACTGTAAAAGTGGCGCGTTACAAAGTGGGGGCGAGCGTTGTCCTGGAGAGGGCTTGAGCCTTGCTCAACATTCCTGTTCTCCGGTTCTGAATCGCCCGTCTGAGTTTTTTGAGAATGTAATGCATGTTGGCGTTTACGGTGATCCTAGGAGCCATGAAGTCGGCCAACAATACTCATTTTCGATCCCAAACACAGTTGCCATGACTTCGCCGGCAGAATGTGTTTGTTTGAATTTTTGCGGTTTGGGCGAAGAGAAACGCCACCAGTCACGATTGCCTTTTGGTCTCAGCTGTGAAGTGCACGACCAGCTTCTGTCACCCGAGACAATAAAATTCAAAAAGGTGTTCTTTTTATCAACATAGCGCTGTATAAATTTACTAAAAGAGTCAAAGCTATACCGTTGATGATCTTCTGCGAACATTTACGGGACCCACATTGCACGACCTTTCCATATTACAACTTTTAGTCAAAGTAAATGGTGTTTTGAGAAACCTCAGGAACCAAAATACGGAGCCAATGGGAATGATCCTCCGATTTTGACGCATGGTTTGTTCGATCTTCGCGACTGTCTCATATGAATTAAACAGTTTCCTGCTTCTTTCTTTATCGTGAATTTCAGTGCGACAAACTGTAAACGCCCTAAGCAGCATATAATTTTTATAGTGCTTTAAAATTAGTTATGAAATCAATTTCTTTAATTTATTTAAAAAAAAACTTTTAATTAAAAAACATGTAAAAAAGTGAGATCATAATTTATATTTAGTTTAGAACATTTTTTATACCATTATCTTCATCATATATTTATATTGATTGTGCAATATTGTTATATATAATCTTTCTTTACTTCAGATGATCTGGTTTACATGCCTGATGAAAGACTCTTAGATGAATATATTTTAACTGATGTGGGTAAGGTTTGGGTAGGACCATATGGTTCTAGTAGAGGACGTGAATGGGTATTTGGACAATTCGATGCTTGTGTTTTAGCTGCTGCAATGTTAATGTTGGAAAAATCAGGACTCCCTCTTACCAAGTGAGTATAAGTATTTGAGACATTATCACTCTAAAGCGCTCGCAAATTTTTTGGTTTGAATATTTTTTATTTTAAAGCGTTCTGAAAGGGACTGCACTGCAAACATTTTTCTGACACGATGACTTAAAAAGATATTTCCAATTACAGTATATTTTGTGATTTACTAAATACTCACAAAATTACAAATTATTATCTGCTTGGTATTCAACAAGCAATTATGTCAAATTATTTCACTCCACAAGTAATTATTTCTTGAATGGCCTTCATTAAGTACTTGGTAATTACGAAGAACTTGATGAATAACGTCACAGAAAACAAAAACTCTGAGAGTTCTAAGAACGTGTGGTCTACTCAATTTAAACTAATGCATGTCCAGAGTATGTATAGAGATAGTGGTAGTAATATTCATCATAATAATAAAGGTAATGATAATAAACTAACTTCGACATAAAAAGCAATGGCATGGAGCAAATGAGGCTAAATCATCTGCTGTATACGGATGACCTTAAGCTGATGGCCTGCACAAAGAACCATCTAGAACAACTCCTTAAAATCGTGGAAGGGTTTTCCAGAGTTATTGACATTAAGTTGGGGCTTGACAAATGTTCCACTTGATGTGTAGTCAGAGGGAAGATACAACCAAATGTATATGAAATACAGAATGCCAGCAAATTGCCCCGATGGATGCAGAAGAGTGTTATAGATACCTGGAAATACAGCAAGCGAGAAAAATAAACCGCACAGTAATGAAGAACGATCTGACAAATGAGTTTACGATACGAGTAAAGCAAGTGGCGCGAGCACATCTCAACGGCAAGAACCTGACTAAAGCTGTTTATACATATGCATTTTCTGCACTTAGCTTAGCAGTTGTTTCCAGAGACAGCTGGCCATACAAGATCAGGTCATGCCAACACGAAACGACCGTAAGTATATAGTTAGAGATAATTTGGTCCCAGATGACAAATGTAGGCTTGGGTGTCAGTCATCAAAGACTATCCAGCACGTCACCAGAGGATGTCAAGCGTTTGCTGCAACAGGGTATAAAGAGAGACACGACGCAGTTGAGAAAATACTTCTTCTGAGACTAGGACTGGGATTTTTAAGTCTTAGTAAGCTGCACTACTATAGATACACCCCTGAGCCTGTTTTAGAGATCTCAAGATACAGGTTTTACTGAGATTAGACCGTGCTCACGGAGCAGCGAGTTGCCCATTACAGTACACACAATAATAGTGGATAAGTCCTGCAAGCAAGTGACGCTGATTGATGTGGCCATTCCGAATACTAATAATCTAAAAATAAAGTATAACTAGAAGAACGTTAAGTACAGAAACTTCGAGGTGCAAGTAAAAAGAGAGTGGGGGGTCAGCTTGTGTGGTTCCTCCAAGGCACATGTCGACAAATCGGCGTCGAACTACTGGTTGGTGTTCGGACAGATTCCAGAGACAGAGGGTTTTTTGCTGGCCATGCAAAATCAGGTTATCCCAACAAGAAACTACCTTAAGTGCATAGTTGGAGATAATTCGGTGCAAGATGACAAATGTAGATTTGGGTGTCAGTCATCAGAAACTATCCAGCACGTCACCGGAGTATATCAAGCGTTTGCTGCAACAAAGTATAAAGAGAGGCACGACGCAGTTTCGAAAATAATTCATCAAGAACTGGATCTGAAACTGGGACTTTTAATTCTTAGTAAGATGCCCTAGTACAGATAAACTCCTGAGCCTGTTCTAGAGAACTCAGGATGCAGGTTGTACTGGTATCGGACCGTGCTCACACACCGACGAGTTGCCCACAACAGGCCAGATATCATAATAGTGGTGGATAAGTCCTGCAGGCAAGTGACTCTGATTTATATGCCCATTCCAAATACCAATAATCTAGAGATGAAGTACAACGAGAAAATAATTAAGTACAGAAAGTGAGAGATGCAGCTAAAGAGAATATCCAAAATTATATATTCATATAATTTTGACATATGGCATGACATATCATGTGGATAAGACAAAATGCTGAATCCAAATTCCCAATATGAAAAAATCAAATATGGCTGACATAAAAAATTAAAGTTATTGCAAATATTTCATTATGCAATTAACCAAAAAATATTCACGCACGTCCGTCTGAAAGGTTTTCTAAACGTAGTTAACAAACTGCAGGAAACATTTCAATATCTTTTAAAATAAGACAGTTACACTTGTAGTTACCTACGCCTCAAAATTGAATTGTTTTCTCAACGCCGCGCCGCGCCGTATTACCAAGAATAAGGTTCTGCATAACTTTTTCCGTTTGATAGACTTTTTCTCAACTAACAAAAATGTAGCTACCTAATACCAAATACTATATAATGACAATACGGGACACTCCTATGCTTTAGCATTGGTGATATTTATGACAAGTACACTAGCGCCACCTAGCGTGAAGTACTGACAACTGAGCGGGTAATTTGAATTGTATATTTACCTGCATATTCTTAATTTAGACAATTGGTTTATTATAGATGAATATAAAAACTTGTATATGACAAAACAGTGAAAATTGTCTGATTATATAGTTATAAATAGAATTTGTATCAACAATCAGCTTTAAACCTAAATGAATTCAGCATGAATAATTCTGCAAATTTCTCTTACCAATAATCTTATTTCATCATAATTTAAAGTACTACCTTGAAACCGTCGTTAAACTACTACTTCAAGGGTAGGTACAGGAATATACTGAAAGCTGAGGATATTAAGTTACAATCTGTACTTACCTATAAAAAAAATTCTAGTTATAAATGGTAGCACAGTACTTAATTTGATATCTCTACATGAAAACTGTCTTATTAATCTAATATTTTAAAATATGTAACTGATATACTTAGTACATAATTAAGAAATTGTGCAGATGAAAGGTGAGACTAAAGGTAAAGGTAAGATACTTACTGGCAATTAGGCCATTGCTGACCCTTTTTGCTCATCTAAACTAACCTACCCTCCACCTTGAGCTCGATCTCAACGACGACAGTGATTTGAAAAATCATCCGCCGCCGGTGAGTCTCGAACCGTCGACCCCCCGAGTCCGTATTGGAAAGTCATCGACTTTCCCGCACGGCCACGGAGACGCTAAGGTGAGACTAACTCTTACTTCTGTGAATAAATCTATTATAGGGCTGAATTTGCTATTTCTACTTGTCTCTTTAAAAACTTGTCTTGGGAAGATAATTAAAAGACTTTACCAAGTATAATAATTTTAAATGTGAAAAAAATGTGACAATTTATGCCATACTGAAATAAAAAAGGATACAGAAGAATATAGAAACACAATTTTCTTATACCATTTATTATTAATGCAAAACTTTTTTGCCTTCATATTTGTTCTTTTTTTTTGATGCACTGGAAGACAAGTTAGGATTGAAGCCTTTCAACCATCCGTTTACGAAGTTTATCTATAAATAGGTACATGATGGTAAATATTACACAATAAATTATCTTCTGCCAACTGTACATATTGGCAGAAAAGTGATTCTGAATTTGTCTTCTGCTTCAAATCATATTCACGTTTCGCCATCCTTTGGAAACCTATGAAATGTCTTTGATATATTTAACACGTTATAATTCGAACCATTATAGATTGCACACACCCAACCACTAACATTCATTGTAAAAAAACACAATTAAACACCAGCAATGCTAGTGTTAAACGTTCTCGAACGACGTAACAATCCGCTAGGGGCGCTGATATTCTTGAAATACGAAATCAGCCGGAGTGTCCTGTATTGTCATTATATAGTATTTGGTAATACTTACCCTGGATGCCTGTATATTATAGTATATACTGGAGTTTGGCGTTGGACTCTAGATTTCTAGATGCTACAACAAAGTAAAGAGGCTGCTGTAATTAGCGACATATAAATCGCAAATATTTACTATAATTTGTTTTTTGTAAAATTCAAATATTTATTTTATTTGCCTAAGGATCAATGTAAATTTTGATCCAATGGAATTTGGGGTTTCTTCTGTTTATTATTACAATTCGTAAATTTACAATTAAAGCTAATATTTACTTTGAACTATGGTAGGTTTTGTTGTAACGAATATTCCATAAAACGAAAAAACCGTTCGTTCAAAAAAGAACAATCGACTATTTGGAAGACCGAAAAATCGATTAATCGAAAACAAGGGAAAATCGAAAAATAAGGAACAATCGATTAATCAAAAGATAATGAAAAATCGATTAATCGATTGAGTGACTAAAACGACTAACTGTTATTTCGATTATCGACTACTCCCGAAATCGATTGATCGATTATCGGTTTTCGTGATTTTTGCCAGACCTAGTTTGGAATCCTGCACTACCTGATTGTGCCTTGCAAGTCACTATAGAAACATTATGTTTTATTTATTTTTGTTTTCAGATATGGAGATCCCATTAAAGTAACAAGAACAATATCAAAGATGGTGAATAGTAACGATGACGACGGTATATTAGTTGGTAGATGGGATGGAGAATATGAGGATGGTACTGCACCTTCAGAATGGACTGGTTCTGTCCCAATTCTACAGCAATATGTAGAAACACAAACATCAGTTTCATATGGACAATGCTGGGTATTTTCTGGAGTCATTACTACACGTGAGTGTTTAGCGAATTTTTATATAAATCGGCTAAGAGAGAGGTCATGACATTCAAACTTTCCAAAATTTATACTATTGAACGTGAATTATAGCTAGTAGAAACACATATTTACGTTAATGTTCTTTATAAGTCTTCGACATTTAACCGCCCTGTGGATTCTTGTATAAAATACCGATGTGGAGATTGCGTCTGTAGCTTCAGAAGTGTTCGATTTACGGAGAAATTGGTGACAGAGAAAACAAACACTTGCTACGTCTGGGCTTTTAGTTAATTTTCATTAAGATAATTTACTAATAGAGGTAATGGTGATTGATGACACTTTCGGAATTTTTTTGCAAATGAGCGCGAATTAGGGCCCCTAGAACCCAAATCCAAGGTCCGTTTTAATTTTTTAATGCTTATATATATATATATATATATATATATATATATATATATATATATATATATATATATATATATATATATATATATATATATAAGCATTATATACACAGCTTTTCAAACTACTATTTTGTTACAAGCAACTATTTTCCAACACCAGTATCAACTAAAATATTTCTCTCTCTTACTAAATGTCCATAGACCTATATTCCACTATTCGCCTTCTATGATCACTTATTCTACACCGCACTAATTCAATACTGAACTAACTCACTCTATGTGCCGCTCGTCTATTTATACTCTCCATAGAGATTCTAGACCTTCTACACTTTTCTACAACTGTCACTTCTGGTCTCTTATAGAAATATCATTCCAGAGTGTTCGCTGTTACCAACATACTACAACTGACCATAGAAGTTACAAAGTCCATAAACTTAATTCTCATAGACAAATGTGACACTGCCACCCCCCCCCCCCCTTTATATTCGAGCGTCCCATTCGAATTCTGACATTTCTTGATATGTGCATATAGACCACCTTCATCTTGCTCTTCGGCCTCCTCTGAATGCGATAGACAACGTCATTGCTCCTTTTGACCACCCTATAGGGACCTTCTCACTTCTCATAATTTCTGTAGTTTCGGTGACCGTCCATTGCGTCGTACTGGATTGTAGAACCACACACAATCTCCTTATTTAAAACCAGCTGAATTAGCTTGCACGTCATAATGGATCTTCATGCGGTCGCTTTCTATTCGTATATGCATTTCGACAGCAAAGTTGACGGTTTTCCTTTTCGTCAATATGTCGGAGTTTTCTTCCAGCCCTATTCACCCTGTCGACATCTGGTCTCTTCCAATAAATGTGTTCGCTGACCTATTTCTAGGTTGACTTCACATTTACATGATATTTACACCCTTCGTCTTCTACCTCTCTTATAATGTCTTCTCCACTTGCTTCTGGCTGAGTAACTGGGTCGTCTCTTCCTCCCACAGCTCTCTTCAATGGAACGGCACTTTCACGGCAGGCGTTGCTATTTTCCTCTATGGTGATTTTCCGCACTACCAGGTTACTGCCGGGCGACATTATTATTTCTTCACCGCCGATGGTCAGGATGTTAGTGCCAAGATCAAGTTTAGCGCACTGGCTCTGAAGTATGTCCAAGCCAATTATAATCGGGTCTGATATAGCAGCGACTATGGCTCTCTGCTTTGCCTTCCATGTCCCAATTTGCAGCTCGACGTCAGTTTCGCCAAATACCTGGATCCGATCACCACCGGCTGCATTTACTCTGTACACTCTGTCTGGCTCTCTTGTTCGCCACCTTGGAACCATGTCGCGGCGAATAATCGTCCTAGGTGCGCCAGTGTCGACGACCATCTGGGTCTTATTACCGCTTACGTATCCGTCTACGACAAGAGCGCTGCCAGAATCGCTAACCTGAGAAATGGTTACCGGCCTTAGCTTCACTTTCTCCCTTGCGTGTGATCTTAGAGCCCAACATTCGCCCCTTATATGTTCCACCTTGCCGCAGTTCCAGCAGCGCAAGGCATTTGCACGGTGAGCTCTTATTGGGTGTCCATGAGACTTCGGCCTTATTTGTTCTGTTATTTTCTCTAGTAGCTGCATGATCTTGGATGGATCTGTTTTATTTTTTTCTTGGACTTGAAGACTGCGAACTTTCACATGAGTTTCTGAGGCCTGCTTTACCGCTTCAAACTCCAAGTAATGTGCCAAAGCATCGTTCAAGTTTTTGTGTCTCGCCATCCTCAGCGCCTGTTGCGTGTCGGTATCTCTGATGCCGTCAATGAAGGTGTGCTGCGACAGCTGGTTCAAAAACTCCATCGGAGCTATGAAGTAGGCTAATCGTGTCAGTCTGACAACGTCGGCGTAGAGATGTTGGAGACTTGCAATCGATACAGCTGTTGTACATTCTGGTCGCCAAACCTCGTCTCTAAGTAATACCGAATGCTGTCGAAACTGTCCTGTTCCTCCCTGGAAATTCCTTGAACCACGTCGAGGGCATCTCCTCTGGGAGCTACTATTAACGAGGTCGCGTTCTCTCTCTCGCCCCAACCATTTCCTGTAGCAGATGCTTAGAACTGGCGTAGATAAATAACCCATGGGACTGAGCCATCAAATGTGGGAACCTTAATTCTATGGCTATCTTCGAGTCTGATGTTTCCCTTGACTAGGATATCATACTTCTTTTCTAGTGATTGAATTTTCTCCTGTACCTCCGCTTGTACTTCCTGCACACTCGTGAGCTTGTCATATACATCGTCGCTGATACACCTTACTCGACTTTCTACTTGTTGGAAGATGTCGTATTTTACCTGCTTCATACGTTCGTCCTCACACGAAGTGATATTCGCAATTCTTCTGGCCTGTTCTTGCAGAATTTTCTTTGGTTCTTCATCTCTTCTTCTCATTTCTTCATTTGCTTCTTCGTCCCCTTTTCTGAGTTCCTCTCTTATCTCTTCGTCTCCTTTTCTAGATTCTTCTTTGGCTTCTGCCCCCTTTTTCTGGCCTTTTTTCTTTTTTTCTCATTTCTTCTTTGGATTCTTCGTCTCTTTTTCTGACCTCTTCATCTCTTTTTCTCATGTTTTCTTTGAGTTCATCGTCTCTTTTTCTGGCCGCTTTATCTCTTTTTCTCATTTCTTCATCTCCTTTTCTCATTTTTTCTTTCGCTTCTTTGTATCTTTTTCTCAGCTCTTCTTTAGCGTCTTCATCTCTATTTTGGCTTCTTCATATATTTTTCTGACCTCTTCTTTCATTTCTTTATAATCAATTCCAATAGCTGGGCGTCCATATTGTCTGTTGCGCTATGTGTCTTAGGCATAGACGTACTTAAAGCTGGTACACAGTTTTTTCTGTTTCAAAAACACACCTAGTTATGAATTACTGCTGACACTGATCTTCCAGAGATTCTAGAAATTTCAACGTTGTTAAACGAACATTCTGGAAATATTTCTGCTAGCAGCTTGAAAATCCCACTTCAGACACCAGTTGTTACGGTCTACAAGGTTCTGGATTTGTTGACTAACAAAATACAGCTTTTCAAACTACTATTTTATTATAACCAACTATTTTCCAACACCAGTATCAACTAAAATATTTATCTCTCTTACTAAATGTCCATAGAACTATATTCCACTATTCGCCTTCTATGATCGCTTCTTATACACGAACACTTACTGCTGACTCGCTTGATACTCTATGATCACTTATTATACACCGCACTAATTCAATACTGAACTAACTCCCTCTATGTGCTGTTCGTGTATTTATACTCGCCATAGATATTCTAGACCTTCTACACTTTTCTATACCTGTCACTTCTGGTCCCTTCTAGCAATATCATTCTAGAGTGTTCGCTGTTGCCAACATACTACAACTGACCATAGAAGTTACAGAGTCCATAAACGTAATTCTCATAGACAAATGTGACAATATTGTCACAAAACCACCCCCTAAATAACAACACATTAGGGGGCGTGGCCACGCCCATTTAGATAAAATGGACCAATCAGAGACTGTTTTAGAGGTAAAAGCGGCCATTTTCAACCAAAAGACGGCCATTTTGGATAAATTTAATCAATCAGAGCGCTTCTCCCCTCCATCGATCAAGCCCATCTGCACATTGGTCCAGAGTCCCCCGGACTCTGGCCAAAGAAAGCTAAAGAAAGTTTTTGCACAAGGGGTTGTTTTAGAGCTTTATCAATTTAGGGGTTGTATTGAAGCTTTATCAATCAATATTCTCACACAAGGGGTTGTATTGGAGCTTTATCCATTAATTGCGTTGAATGAGATGGTATGAAGTTTCATCACCCAACCTGTATTCATGGGAAGCTTAGGGGAAGTACGGCTGTGATGGCCCCCTTTTTTTTGATCACTTGTAACTTGCGTTAAATTTGTGATAATTAAGGTATATTTGCAGTTATATGTGTAATAAAGTGTTTACTAACTAATAATAAATAAATTATTTCTAAACATTTATGTAAACCGGGGAGAATTAAATTTATGTGAGTTGTGTGGTGTGCCATCATATCTGCACATGTTCAGATATGATGGCACACTAACAGCTTTCAATTAATTTAAATGATATGTTATTTGAAATTCATAATAAAACATTTTGTTAAAGTAAACCTGTTATATAATGTCATTTAAGGAAAAAATTCAGGAAATCATAAAAGTTATTGAAGATATAAAATCTGTTTTTGCACTAATATATTAAGAATACAATAAATAAACTGTCATTATGATATACTCGTCGAAAAAAATTAAATAATTTTCATATAAAACAATGTAATTTAAAATCATTGAAAACGGTAGGGAATTTAGTCACTGCATAATTCACAGATGAACATCTTAGTTTTTCTGTCGATACCTGCACATGCATTGTGGCACCACTTCTTGCAATGTTGGCACTGGATCCAGGGTTCCTTTGGCCTGGATAATGAAAATAAAGAATTGCAATATATGCAACCCACATCATCCTCTTCCTCGTCTGCTGGGAAAGGTTCTTCTGGTTCATCATCATCTTCCTGTATTTTCAACACTTTCTTTGCAGAGCGAGCAGCTTTTCGTTGTTCAACGATTTTCTTCTCATCGTGTCTTGCTTTTGCCATATCAATGTCAGGTGTTGTATTTAATACTCCTACCTCGCCGCCTTTTCTTTTTCGCTTTTGTCGAGAAGTTACTTGCGGAACAGGAGATATTTGTGATATTAGAACTGAACAATTAACATCTTCCTGTATATCACCTTCAGTTGTAGTTTTAGGTAACTCTTCATCTCTTTGAAAAGATTGTTCATCTTCAGCATGGTTAACTTGATTATTGCATGAAGTAGACGCTTTGGATTGTAGTAATGTTACTTCTTGCACTGAAGACTGTGATGGTTCTCCTGAAGTAGATGATAAATTGTCTTCTGCCACATTGGTTGTTTCTGAAGGAAGGAATTGCCAGTCAGGGAATATATCTTCATTAAATGGGCATATCCCTGTTTTTCGAAAGCCATTAACAGCATTGGCGACGGTAGCAGCTTGAGTATAGGCTTCTGCGAATAAGTGACCAACTTGAAAGTGAGTTACTGTTCGACCAGGATGAGTATGTAGCCACCTTCTAAGAGCCTGATTATAGTAAGTAGTTAGAGGGCCATAGAAGCTAACATCTAATGGCTGCACCCTATGGGTGCAGTGTGGTGGAAAGCAAAACAAAATTATATTATTTTGCTTTGCGAACTCTAGCACGTCTAGGTGTTTGTGGCTGGAATGGCCATCGAGAAGTAATAGAATCTTCTTTTCAGCTGAGGGTTTTGCAAATTTAATAAAATGTTTTAGCCAAAAAAAGAAAACTTGCCCAGTCATCCAACCACTTTCTTGAGGGAATCCAACGCACCCTGGGGGCGCATTATCCAACAACTCCTGTTTCATGTTTTTTCTCGGGAAAATTATAGCAGGAGGTATGTAATTTCCAAGGGCATTGATGGAGCATACAACAGTAAAATGTTGTCCTCTTTCTGCACTCGTTACCGACCCTACTTGTTTTCGTCCTTTTGAGGCCAAAATTTTATCCGTTCTTGATTGTACGGTCGATAATCCCGATTCATCCATATTATAAATCTGGTCAGGCTCAAACTTGTATTGATCTATAATAATTTTAAGGGTAGTAAAATACTTGCTTATTGTAACTTTATTAAAGGCTTGCGCCCGCGCTAGTGATGTGGCCTCAGGCTGCCTTAAACTAATCGACGGATTCCTTTTTACAAAAGCATGAAACCAGTCCCATCCAGCCATTCGCTTTTCTTGGTTAAAACTGTGTTTGCATTTCATCTTTTCAGCTAATTCAAATGCCAGTTTTCTTAAATCAGAACACGTCAAGCCAAAAAATCTAGATTCCAACGATTTTACGTGATTAACTAGTTGCATTTCAACTTCATCGGAGAAAACTTTAACACTTCCGCCTAAAAAACCCTTTTTGCTACCACGTAATACTTTATTTTTGTCCTCTGCTCTTCGCCTTAGAGTACTTTTCGGTACATTAAATGTTTTGGAAGCCAATTTCCATCCCATTTCTTTAGACCGGACAGCTTTGATTGCTTGGTTCATATTCTCCTCAGACCAGCTCTGCCTATCAATTTTTTGCTTTTTGTTGTTCATGATTTCAAGAGGGGGGGGGGGGGTTAATGGCTGCAATACAACGATAATATCTTTTACTAAGCGAATTATATTTAATCAATAATGTTGATGGTTTGGCTATGATGGCACACTATGCCATCATAACCAATTATTGGTGTGCCATCATAGCCGAAATCCCTTTACTTTAGAAAATTGAATAGAGAACGGCAACCGTGTAAATAAATAACGTGCAAACATGCCACATTATAGGTTAGGCACAACGAAACAATTTAGTAGCTATAAAAGTATTTTACCTTTAAATTTAAGTGAATTATTAGTCATACTAGAACATACAAAAATGAACTTGAAGCTTACCAAAATATATTTTTTATTGTATAAAGTTTATGAGTTAAACTATGATGATTAAAATTACGCGGCGCAGCTTTCGCATCACACTACTCAAGTACAGTACACGTTTGTATCGCTGGCTGCATAAGAAGTGGTGAATATCAGAGGTGTGCCAACATAGCCGGTGTGCCATCACAGCCGTACTTCCCCTAATGAGCTTTGGTGAAAACTAATGAGTGTTGTATCGGAGCTTCATTAATTGGCTTTCATGTTGCGTCATCTTAATGGTCTTTAGCGATGGAGAGGTTTGAATCTTAATTAGAGGCGGGGAATCATTGAAGAGGAATTCATGATTGAAAGTTACGTCAGCCCACACGGTTAAAGAGAGACAGAGGTCTTTCTGCAGCTGGGAAAAATGTTGAGTCATTTTAGCAGGAAACCAAACTAAAATTATTTAAGTCAGAAAGGTCTTTATCATTTTAGCGGTCGAAATGTTTCATTTCGGCAGGAAAAATATTATCGTCGGAAATAGTTTACTCAGAAGCAAAAGGTCTTTATCATTTAGCGGTTGAAATGTTGAGTCATTTCAACAGGAAAAATATTATCGTTGGTGGCAGAGGAAAAAATATCGCTGTCGACTTATCAAAAAATACCGGATGTAGCGGTGACTGCAGATGTTCATTATGAAACCATGCATGGTTTAAAATTAAAGACAACCTATAACAAAGGCAATAGGCACTACATGGATATATCACATGTTTCAAATTTTCATTAAAATGAACATTATTGAACATCTTTGTTTGTGTAGACATAAATATATCTCACAGATATATTGTTTAAGTAGATGGTTAATCGTGAAACCGCGAACAGCACACTCTAAAAAAAATTTAGTAGGCCTAGAACTCGACATAGACTGTGTTAGTTTTTAAAATGCTAAAACTAAAATATATCATCTAATATATAAAGACAGGTGAGTTTACCGATATAGCACACCTGCCGAGTCCTTACTTTTAAATGTATTAACTATAAAATCCAGAATATAAGCCTGGTTTTTGTTTAAAAACTAAAAACCGGTCTTGTTTTTACAAATATAATTTTTTTGCCATAAACAGTAGGAATTTATCACCATCTATATGATATCAATGTAACAGCAAGATCATGCTGTAATAGATGCTTTTGTATTGATAAACTTGGTCAAAAATTTTTTTTAACAATAAAAAATAGATCTGGCACCCCATAAACCCAAATTTTAAACTTATACTTTTAGCATGTCCAAATATAATAAATATCGACAAACATTGAGTGAAATAAACATGAAAAATTCGCTAGAATGGAGACTGTGTGACGTCAGCGATCTCATAAATAAAACAATTTAAGCTAAAATGTATGGGCCCATAATTTTTTAACTCAATGAGTCAGAAACTCAGAAAATATGTTAATGTTATAAAGCGTTAATTCTCTTCAACAAAAAACATTTACGCATATTCATGAAAATTGAATATAATGGAGGCTGTGACGTCAACGATCACATAAATAGTTCAATTTAAGCTTCGTCATGTAGAGCTTTATTGTTTTTAACTAAATATGCGAAATCAAGATGATTCATATGACATCAAAACACAAATAAAAAAGTTTGCAATTTTTTAGCACAGCTGTAATAAATACATATTTCGCTTCAAATCCTAAAAACTAAATTTTTTAATTCAACAAGCTCACAACGAAAAAGCATTTGAAAAAAATTTCTTGAGATGAGCATCATGTCACTAACTTGAAATTAATGGATTGATATACCTTCTTTTGATGGCTTGGATAAGTTCCCAGTAAAAATCAAACAAGGTTGTTTCAAAAATTATTTCAAGAAAAGCTATGACAAACAAATTTGGTGGGTTTACGTTATAATGATATAATTTTGTATTAAATTATTTCTATGAAAATTTGCAAATATTTAGTGTCAGAAGATTTATATGAAAATTCGCTACTATAACACACTTGCTGTGTTCAAGATTATTTTGTTTTTAAACTCGTTTATATAACTGTGAACAAATTGTTATTCTATTTTTAGCTCTATATAAAAAAAAACTCGGGACGCAGCAAGTGCGTTATGGTAGTGAATTTTTATTAAATGCTTCAAATTTAAATAACTCAATTTTCGATAAACTTAGAGAGTTTAATTTCAATACGTAGTAAGGTTTTTCCTAAGGCAAGATATCCACAAAATTTCATTAAAATAACTTTGTAATTTTCAGAGAAAAAAATTTTTTTCGAAAGAAAATTTAAAATTTGAATAACTCAATTTTCTCTAAACTTAGAAAGTTGAATTTTGGTACGTAGTAAGGTTGAGGCAACATATATAGTAAATTTCATTAAAACAGCTTTGTTACTTTCGGAGAAAAAAAAATTTTTCGAAAGAAAATTTTTTCAAAATTTTTCAAAATTTTTCCTGAAAACCCCGGATATATATATATATATATATATATATATATATATATATATATATATATATATATATATATATATATATATATATAAACATATAAAAATTAAACCTATTTACAAATGAACTTTAATAAGATATTATGCTGTGACAATAGCTCTCTCAAGCACCCTAAAATATAATCAAAATGTGCACAGTTATATATGTTTTATTTCTTTTTCCCTTGTCTTAATACACTACATATTTAATTTACTTATTTGATTTCATAAATAGTCGGTTAATAGTGACTTGGAATGAAGTAGACACCACATCTTCAAACATATTAAGAGAATATGAGTAAATCAACAGCAACTGGGAATGAATTCGGTCAGTCCACCAGCCACGTGGTTAAAAAACACTGTTTGTATGAGTGGTTACAACTCTACCTCTAAATAAAAGGACTGTAACAGCGGCAGAAGCAGAAGTCAATGGAAGGTGTGTGTATTCGCAAAGAAACTATTGACTATTAATAACAACAATTGACTAAAAACGCTGCGAGTTGTAAGGAGAAAATAATTATACTACAGAGGTGATAAATGATAATAAATTACAATAGGGTTATATATAATCGTAAATGCTTCCAATGATTAACAATCAGTGAATTCAGTATTATTGACATTTCTCTGAAAGTTAAAAATGAATTTCATGAGTCAATGACAATAACAGAAGCATTGACTAACCAACAGCAACCACATACCTATGTTTTAAACATAAATGTTTCAAATTTGAATAGCTCAATTTTCTGTTACTCTAGAAAGCTGAATTTTGGCACATAGTTAGGTATTTCCCAAAGCAATATGTAGACCAAATTTTATCGAAATTTTCGGAAAAAAATATTTTTTTTTGAAAGAAAACTCAAAATTTTCCCGGAAAACCCCGTCCGATTTTCCTGGCCAACGAACTCATCCAAGCCATTAATAAAAGAAAGGCACTTGCCGAGTTTCATCTAAATCGGTTAATTATTTTTTGAGTTATCAGACGGATACATATATATATATATATATATATATATATATATATATATATATATATATATATATATATATATATATATATATATATATAAACATATAAACATATAAACATTCAAACTGACCCCGGATATGTGTTCTAGGGGTCCTAATTCGCGCTCATTTGAAAGAATTTTTGCAAAGTCTCACCATCGATACCTCTCTATTAGTGAATTTTTTAAATAAAAATTCACTAAAAATAGTGTGAAACAGACTTTCCTTACTAATATTAAAGCCGTCAGTATTTAACAAAGTATAAAAAGGCTTTTACTTCTCTTTAAAATTATATGAAAATTCGCCACCATAGCGCACTTGCTGCGTTTAGCTTATTTTGTTTTAAAATTGTTTATAAAACTATAACTTACCAGATGTAATCCTTGCCTTCAAACATAGATCTGCGCTAGCACTTATTTTCGTAAAACGTTTTAGTTCTGAATTTTTCACAAAAATAACTAGACACATATTGATACAAAGTCACCAGCACCTGTAAACATATTTACAAACACTTCATATGACACCAACAGGAATACCCACAATCATCTGATCAAGCACACAAACTTAACTGCTATAACCAGCCCAAAGTTTAATGCACCTTATCAGGTGTTGTGGAAATACCCAGTCTGATAAGAAATACACCTTTTTCTTTGAACCGGTAATATATATTGCTAAAATAAAACACAATATCTGTTTAAATTTGGTTTATTAGTCTCAGTTAGAGTTTCTATAAAAACATTCAAAAAGAATTGTGTAAAGGACATAAAAATTGTTATTACATCATAAAAAACGTTTCAAAATGAGGCGTCAACGTCATATAAAAATACACTACAAAAAACATTTAAAAATAAGTTGAAAAGGTATATTACATCAACAAACAAAAATTGATATTAGATCGTAGAAAACGTGTTAAAATAAGGTGTGAACCCACATAAAAATACATTACAAAAACCATTTAAAAATAAGTTGAAAAAGTATATTACATCAACAAAAGATGTTTGTAAACAGAGTTTTGCCTAATAACCAGAATCTCTATGCTTTTTATTATATAGCTTAATACCAAAAAATCTAGAAAACATGGCGAAAAAAATATTATTCAAAAATTTTGGGTCTTAGGGCAAAAGCTGGCTTGATCCCGATGTTCAGTACGCATAGGGACTGCGAAAGCACGGCCTATCGATCCTTTTGGCTTGAAGAGTTTTCAGCAAGAGGTGTCAGAAAAGTTACCACAGGGATAACTGGCTTGTGGCGGCCAAGCGTTCATAGCGACGTCGCTTTTTGATCCTTCGATGTCGGCTCTTCCTATTTTATTAAATATTAAAAAAATAATATTAAAAAAAACAAAGTAGCACAGAATTTTTGAGATAGTAATGACGACCACTATTCTTCAATGTTATTTAAGCAACAAATTTGCCCGTCATTCACATAAAAAAGTTTGTTTGAGTTTTTATGGTGCCAATCTTTGAAATATTTGTTAAGTCTCTTACCACACTTGCGACATTTACGTTAATAAAAAAATTAAATACACGCGTTATTTGTTGGTTTACAAAAAACTGTATTTGTAATAAATCACCTTCATTATAGCTTAAGAGATGAAACTCAACGGAAAAACGTTTGTTGTTGATTAAAAATTCTACGAACACTTGATTACATAATCGGTTAATTCCTGTAAGAACCAAATTACAAGTGTTAAAATCAAAATCATTAATACAAATACGAATAAGGTATTCTGATTCCATACTACAACTATTAAAATATACAGGGCTTACGAAAACTTATTATATAGTACAATTATTAAAATATATGGTGCTTACAAAAAATAGTTATTGTTAGTAAAATTTTAAAGTATATAGCGCATACAAAAAATACTTATTGCATACGCTTCATATCACACACTAGAAATTCACAGGAACAAAGAACGCTTTTAAATTTGTCTCCGATGCTGAACAAACTTGATTGCTGAACCCTTAAAAATTAAATCATAATTCCAGAAATCATGTGGCACCATATTTTTTGTAGAGTTTTTCATTTTAATTTTACCTACTTCTAACACAACATGCAGAGAAGGAGGCTTTGTCGAGAAATAGCGAATTTCCAGAATTTTATATTTACGACGTTTTACCAAGTCTTTTGTAGAAATTTTTTGTTGCGATTAGAAACAGAGGGTGTGGAATTTTCACGATCACTCGTTTTAGTTGAACTATTTTTGCTATCACACGTCTTTGTTGGACTAATCTTCTTTAAAAAACGTATTCGACCATTATATACCAAAAAATAATTGTTAAAATCTCTGGGGCCGTCACCCTTATATTCTATTATACCCCTATTCAGGAATATATGTTTCCTGCTATTATACACCTCAACATCATTAATCTTGTATTTGATATTTTTAACCAAATCTTCAACAGAGATTTTTTTTAAATATGTTTTTTGACGCTGCAGTATATATCTCGCACTATACTTCACACAACTCATTTTAAATGTTGATATGTAGAAGCTTTAACTAACACTAATTAGGTAGTTTTTGATCACCCCGTTTATATAATTTCTGTAGTGAACACATAATCTCAATAACTCCACAGTGAGAATGACACATAACCAAAAAGGAAACCGCGAGAATATTTCTAGAAATATATATTGCCTAGATTCTTTAGCGAACAAAAAATTTTAATCACACAGTGGAAATGACACATAGCTATAAATACTAGAAAAAGGAAAACCGCAAACCGAGAATATTTCTAGAAAATAGTAAAATATATAATTGTACATAGGAAATATCTAGAGATAACGACAATGTTGCAAAACTATGCGGAAATCTAAGCTGAAAACTTCAGCCTAATAACCGCTTCATAATGGGTAATTTGGTGTATAACATATGTGAATTGTTTCTAATGAGTGCTTTTCAGACGCAAAAACAGAACAACAAATACTTCTTAACACGACCAATACAATTAGGGGTATGTACCCCCACCAATTTGAAAGTAAACCACAAATGTTTTATATTAGTAGAGATATAAAACAATTCGTTTATTTACAGTTTAAATTCAAGTTAGCAGGCTCGCAATTGGCGGGCCTCAACTTAGTATAAGTATATGCGGATAACGTAACCGTCCCCATAAAGGGGAATGGCACATAATATACGTTGTGGCGTCGAGAGACGCACGTGGGGTCACCCACGTACAGGTATTAACAATATCGATTCACATAGATTTAAAAACTAACTAAAGTTTTTAATTTCAGCTGTTCGATTTGGGGACCCCTTAATTTTTAAGGTGTATTTAGATGTATTTTTTAAGTTAATTTTTTATATTTTTAGCGTTAAGTAAAGTTTTTAAAAAACTATTGTGTTTTTATAAAGCTCAAACATACCCTGTTTATAGTAAGACGTAACCATTCACCCTTGATCTGTGTTTAGATTGATACATCTATAGAAATAAATATTTGTGGGAAAACTTAATGATACACCAAATAAGCGTAATCATAAATTTATTTGCAAAAATCTCAACATAGAAAGTATAAAAATGACAGGTTGATGACGCAAATCTATTATTACAAATAAACGAATTAATTATATCTGCTCAATCACCAGAGTTTAAAACCATTTAATATTATGTAAACTAGTTTAAAACTTGAGAAAATGGTCAATTTTCTTTAAATCAAATCAATCTAAAACAAATAGGTTTAAAAACAAAAGTAGACTAAAAAGTTCTATATGATGATTGGTTCATTTTTACTTGCTTACGGTTGTTTTCGAAATTAAAAAATGAAGCATCTATATAGACGAACAGTGTGGGTAGTTATAAATACAGCATTCAAGTTGGAGCTAACAATAACAGACCAGCTAAACCTATCGTCAATTTTCTTTAAATCAAATCAATCTAAAACAAATAGGTTTAAAAACAAAAGTAGACTAAAAAGTTCTATATGATGATTGGTTCATTTTTACTTGCTTACGGTTGTTTTCGAAATTAAAAAATGGAGCATCTATATAGACGAACAGTGTGGGTGGTTATAAATACAGCATTCAAGTTGGAGCCAACAAGAACAGACCAGCTAAACCTACGTTCTCATTCTCAATCTTTTTTGATAATATTTGTAACAGAATTTAAAAACATTTAATATTACGTAAACTAGTTTAAAACTTGAGAAAATCGCTAATTTTCTTTAAAAAATTATTAAGTATATAAACCCACTAAGTTTAAAAACAAAAGTGGACAAAAAAGTTCTATATGATGATTGCTTCATTTTTACTTGCTTAAGGTTGTTTTCGAAATTAAAAAATGGAGCATCTATATAGACAAGCAGTGTGGGTAGTTATAAATACAACATTTAAGTTGGAGCCGACAAGAACAGACCACCTAAACCTACGTTCTCATTCTCAATCTTTTTTGATAATATTTGTAAAGGCTTAAATATAGATAATACACACCGGAGAATTTACTTAAATTTTTATTGATTTTGTAGAACGCTTAGAGAATGTGTGAGTTTCATCAAAATCATTTAGGTAAATGGACGATGAGACTTTTAACCGAAACTCAAGAACGAGAATTTCAAAATTCTAGTTTATATCACATATGTGAAAGATGTTTCCACCCCAGATGCTGTCCTAAAAATCAATCTGCTTTATCACAACAAGCATTATAATCATAAATTTAAAAGCAGCCTTTTGCTGTAGTTATTATTATCAATCATGTACCACATATCGAGAACGACACATTTAGTTAACATGTTTTGATTCATCAGGAAGATGGGACAACGAAAAAAAAACACATTAAACTTAGATTGTTGAATTCGTTTATGGCTAAAAGTTTAGAAAAATTAGCAAAAAATTTAGAAGATAGTCAGTGTAGGGAAGTCAAAAAATATTTCGCGGATGTAAACAAGTTTAATTTAATTCGGCAGAAGGGTGTATTCCCATATTCGTATGTTGATTCGTTTGATAAATTAGAAGAGACTAAGCTTCCATCAGAGTCAGGCTTTTACGCTGCTATAAAAGGCGAACACATCATGCAGTCTGACTATGAGCGTGCGCGTAAGGTGCGACATACTATTGAGTGTAAAACTTTAGGGGATTATTCAGATGTTTATTTAAAATCAGATGTGTCACTTTCGGCTATGTTTTGAAAGTTGATTGTCCAGAATCGTACACAAACGTGAAACTACCGAAACTTATTCCAAATTTAAACGATAAAACTAAATATATCATTCATTATAGGAAATTAAAGCAATGTTTAGATCACGGACTGGTTTTGAAGAAAATACACCGCGTTATAACATGTCCATGTCTCCATGTCTGAAAATTTATCTAAAAATGAATTTGAGGGCGATTTCTTTAAATTAATGAACAACGCGAGTTAACTTTCTTGTTAACACACTTGACTTTTTAAAAGAATTTATTGATTATAGTTACATAAAATACTTATGAATAATAATAAAAAATGATAAATATAAATTATGACAAGTTAAAAGAGACTCAAGCAATAACAATGTAGGAATGTCCGTCCGTGGTCTGGTAACTTCCATATATAGTCTCTGGTGGGGCGTGGACCGAGAGGCGGTTTCCACCTAAGTTGCAGTCTTGAAGGTGATCCTAGCAGGTGGCTGGTTGCTGAATTGAAGGTCTAGTTGTTTACCCATTTATGAATAGTCTATTCTTCTTATTGCGCTGCTTTTAATTAACCCATTCGTCAGCGACCTTGGGTGTTGAATCGGGATCTGTACTTCTTATATACATTGTATGAGTTGGCTATTGTTATCTCCTCCATCCTTTAGAGAACGAAGCCTATGGTTCGTTCCGAATAGTCATCGGGAATCCAGTAATTGGTTTGGAGTCAGCAGTTTTCGTTTTTGATTTTTGCCAGAAGTATCTTGCAGTTATTGTGATTATTGTTATTATTATCACAAGGTATAGTATAATTGTCCATACACTAGGGTGGTATATGGGCAAATCGATGGTTCCTGGAATTTTGCCATTGATGGATTGTAACTGGGATTTGATATTGTTCAAGTCGTGCAGTTGGACATTTTCTAATTTTAGTTCTGGTAATTTGTCTGGGAATATGGGTGCTTTATTTGTTACCAATTCGATGTTTGGGAGATTGAACGATTGTTGTGTTTCCGATGCCATTTGTACTGAACTAAATCTTTCGTTATTGATGATAAGTTGGCATTTGGGTTTCAGAGTCGCCAGTTTTGTTCCGCTGATTATTTTGGTTTCTTCATTTTCTTCGCAGCTAAGTTTGATTTTCGTTTCTTCGGGTGCCACTATTATGTATTGGGTATTGCCATATTTAGAGACTGTTGTTTTTGTTATTTTGACAAGTTCTTGCTTGCAATTGTTTATCGGTTTCTGGAAGTTGATCAGTTTAATTTCGCATGGGTTGTTTTCGTTAAGTGCTGTCGGGTTGTCATTTTCACAAAAGTATGTCTGGTCTTTTAGATTCCTACACTTTTCGTTTCTGTAAGCGTAGTGTTTGCTGCTAAGGATTAGGTACTTGGTTCTAGGGACAATCATTCTGAAGGTATATGGATTTTTAGGGACTGGTAATGCATACAATTGATAATAAATATAATCTGATTTGTCTACTAAGGGTATATCTATTTGGAATATAATTTTAAAATCAATTTGAACGGTTTTTATGTTAAATATTTTTTCATAAAGTGAAATGTCGGATTTTGTTATTAATCTTGATTTTGAGATATGGTTTTCAATATTTTCTAATTCTTTTGATATAAATTTTGGTTTCAGTATTGACGTATGATACGTGTTCAATTTTGAAAAAGTAATTGCATTTTCTGTTGTTAATATCATGTTTAGTACATTATTTAACAAATAACTGATTTGAGTGAGTAATTCCAAATGTTTTACTCTATGAAAATTTGTCAGTTGGTCGCTTTTTAGACTATCTATTGTATATTCCAAATCGTTTATTCTCGCTACTATGGCTTCTTGGTTATGGTTCAGGTTGTCTATTGTTTTATTGAACTCTGTTATAGCATCTATCATTAGGGATGTCTGTGAACTAAAAAGTTGATGTACTTGATTTTGATCTTTCCTCAAAATTTCAAGAGCTTTATATATTCTGTCGCCGTCATCTGCATCTAAGTTCCCAGTTATTGATTTGAATATTGATCCTAGTCCGTTTATTATACCTCTTTTGTTCCTAATCGTTCTTGGAAATATTCGATGAAATGTGTCATCAATATTGCTGATGGTGAAATTGATTGTTAAAATAAAATTTTTATATTCTAACTTGTATTCTGCATTCATTACGCTTATTATGTTGTCAAAGTAAGTTTTTAGTCTGTTAAAGTCGTCGTATAGTTGTTTTAGGTCATGTATATGAATCATTCTCCATTTATCGTTTTCTGAAAAGGCTTGTCCCAGTTTGCGTGGCAGTATGCCTGGATTGTCTGTTAGGTCTTCTAATTGTGGTTTTACTCTGGTGAAGAGAATGAACCTGCAAGGCGAAGATTGCGTAAATGGGTGATTGTCTGTTCGTCAGTTCTGTGATTTAGTATTATGGCTTTATTATGTTCAATCAGGGAAATTATTGAATAAGGTCCAGTAAAAGGGTTTTTGTGTTTTTTGTGAAATCCTGGAGGGATCTTTTTGTATACTATGTCTCCTTCTTTAAAAGGTTGGTTAGTATTTTTATTCGTCCGTTGTAACGTTTTATATTTTGAGTTTTCGATTCGGTCTTGAATGACTTCGTATATAATTTTCATTAAGTCTTTATGTTTCGTGTTATATTCTTGGGTAATAATTACTTCTGGGTCATAATTAAATAATTCCGGTGTATATCCGAATATTAGCTCAAAAGGTGGGTTTAAGGTTTGCGAGTGTATGGAGGAGTTATATGCGAAAATACAATAAGGCATTAAGTCAATTGGTTTCAATTCTTTAAATTTTGTTTTAAATAATCTATAGTGCTCAATTATTGTACTGTGAAATCTTTCTATCGGTCCGTTTGACATCGGATTTTGCGGTGTTGTCACATGTAATTCAATTTGGTAAGCTTTTAATAGCTCTTTTATTAATATATTTGAGAACTCAGTCAAGTATTTAATTAAGTTCTTGGAGATTTCTGTTGCATTTTTACTTTTTATCGGAAATGCTTGCCCGAATTTACTAAAGGGGTCGAATACTGTTAGAAATTGAGACGTTTCAATTTGGAAGGTGTCTAGGTGTAAGATTTCTAAAGGCCTAGATGGTGTGGGTGTGTGTTCTAGTGAAATTTGCGCCGGATTTCTGTTATATTTACATGTTTTACATAACTCGCAACTTTTTATAAACTCTTCTATTTTTCGCTTTAAATTCGGAAAATAGTATTTGCGTTTCATTCGTAAATAGGTCTCATCAGCGCCTCGATGATTACTCTTTCCCTCGTGAAATAGAACTATTTTCTCTAGGAGTTCTTCTTCGCTATTTATTTCTTCTCTAGTTTCTAAACATCTATAAAATTTAGGTGAGTCTACGTTATTAAATTTTTGATTAATTGCCGAACTTACCATTTCATAATCTCGTTCATTTACAAATAGACAGTAATATTTTCTCTGTGGTAGGCAATATTCTTTGATAAATTGTTCTATTTGATTTGGCTCGTTTAAATTGAATGTGGCGTGAATAAAATTCCTTTTGTCCTTTCTGAGTGATAAAATCTCCGGGGTATCAGCATTTTTAAAGAATATCTGGTTTGTTTTACTGTTGATTATTTCTTCTTCTAAGATTGGCATGCCCGGCGCGGAATAAGAATCTGCGTTGGAATTTCTTATTTCTCCGTCGCTTATGGTTATAACGTCGTCATTTTCGTCTACATTATTTATCATTGATTGGTTATCTACATCTAAGGGGTTTATCTCTACTCTCGAAAGTGCGTCCGCTGCATTATTTAATTTACCTTTTTTGTATTCTATTTTGAAATCGTACTCTTCTAGTTTGAGTCTCCACCTTAATAATTTTGAGTTGGGTTGTTTTAGGGAGAATAGCCATTTTAATGGTTTATGGTCTGTATATATTGTGAATTTCCTGCCGTATAGATAGGGTCTAAAGTAGTTTGTGGCCCAAACTATGGCCAGTAGTTCTTTTTCTATTGTGCTGTATCTAGATTCTGTTTCATTTAACGTTCGGCTTGCGTAAGCTATTGGTTGGTCTGATTTCGGATCTCCTTGGCTTAAAATCCCTGCGATTGCCACGTTTGATGCATCTGTTGTTAAAATAAACTCCTTTGAAAAATCTGGAGGTATTAATACTGGTGAATTCATCAATATGTCTTTACATGTATTAAAGGCATTTATGTATTCTCCGTCGTTAATGTTGATTGTTACGTTTTTCTTTAAACATTTAGTTAGTGGTTTTGTGACATGCGCAAAGTTTTCTATAAATTTCCTGTAGTAGCCTATAAGTCCTAGGAATGATTTAATTTCTTTTGGTGTCTTGGGTATTGGGAATTTTCTTATGGCGTCTAGTTTCTTTGGATTAGGCTTGATGCCTTCTGGCGTCACTATATGCCCGAGGAACTCCGCTTCTTTTTGCAGAAAGTCGCTTTTGTCTAGTTGTATTTTCAGATTACTTTGTCTAAATCGTTCGAATACTAATCTTAATTTTTCTATATGTTCTTGTAATGATGTCGAGAACACTATCACGTCATCCATGTATACTAAGCATGTTTTTCCTATTAAACCGTTTAAGACGTGTTGCATCAGTCGGGTAAATGTAGCAGGCGCCCCTGAAAGTCCGAACGGCATCCTGAGGTACTCATAATGGCCGGTATCAGTGCTAAACGCCGTTTTTTCAATGTCATTAGGGTCCATTTCAATCTGGTGGTAGCCCGAAATTAAATCTATGGTCGAAAAATATTGTGCACGCCCGAGTTTATCCAGTATTTCTTCGATTTTTGGTATAGGGTGTCTATCAGGTATAGTCTTCTCATTTAACTTGCGGTAATCCACGACGATCCGCCATTTTTGTTTGCCGCTGGCATCTGCTTTTTTTGGGATCACCCATATTGGACTATTATAAGCGCTATGACTGTTCCTAATTATCCTTTGATTTAGCATTTCGTTAATTTGTTTGTCTACTTCTGGTTTGTGAATATATGGGTATCTATATAGTTTGGCGTTTATTGGTATATCGTCTTTTAGTCTAATTTTGTGTTTAATGACGTTTGTATGCGTCAGTGGTTCATTTTCTTTTGCAAAAATATCTTGAAATTCTGTACATAAATCAATTAAAATTTCTTTCTCCTGGTTATTTAAGTGATTTATCCTAATTTGATTTGTAATATTTTTTTGTACACTCCCCGTATAATTATTATTATAATTCTGGTGATAGTAAGAATTATTTGATATCATATTCGCTTTATTTTCAATTTGATCCGTTATATCTTTTTGTATCGTCCTCGTATCACTCACATTTTTATTTCTACGATATTCATATGTGTTTAATGAAACTTGATCCCGTTTACCTTTATTGTGGGTGAACATTTCTGTGATGTCATTTACTCTTTGTAACCTTCTATCGTCATCATTTAATGGCTGATTACGCTTTCCTAGGTCGAGTTCCAGTGCAATAATGCTTCTGTCTATTGTATTACTTACGTTAAGGTGATTCATTTCATCATTTGCTTTGATGATCCTACTTATCCGATTGTTATTGCTACTACTATTACTACCCATCTTATCTTCATGATCCCTTGTATCAGGGAAGTTTATCTTAATGCTTCGATTTTTTAAATTGAGTCTCTGGTTTTTAAAATCAATGTTCGCTCGATTTTTTATCAAAAAGTCAATTCCATTAAGAGCTACGAAATTTTTGTTAAATTCAAATAGGCAAAACTCTTGCTCACTGTCCGTTAGTGAGTTTAAAATTATTCTGGCTCGATTATTATGGCTAGAATAACCATGAGCACTTTTAATTAAAAACGGGTGATTGTAAATCTTATTATAAAAGTTGTTATATGCTATGGACGGGTTTAAAAGGCTCTTAGTACTACCGGAGTCGAGCAGTATTTTTCCGGGTAGTTCTTTTATTATTACGTAGGGTAATTGGGATATTGTGTTAAAATTATTAATATCTATTACGGTTCTGTTTTTGAGCTCCCTGCTATCGGAAAATTTTGATGCTGTGCATCGTATAATTCGGAGGGTGATTGTTCATTATAAGTTGCGTCATAATTTAATTCTTCTGGTAAGAAATGTTGTCTTCTTTCTAATTCATTGAAAGGAAAAGAATTATTCGTTTCGTTATAGTTTATCTCTTCTGGTATGAAATTTTGTCTTTTTTGAAAATTGTTGGAAGGAAAATTGTTTCGTCTATTTTGTGAGGGTTGTTGTCGGCTGAAATTAGTATGTCTCGTGTTGTTACTGCCGACATCCATAGCTTGTGGATATCTTCTAGTATTGTCATTAGGGTTGTACGTCGGTCTTCTCATTGAGAATTGATTTGAAGGGTTTCCCTGAAATTGTGGGTGAGACATTTGGGGTCTGTTTAAATTATAGTTAAAAGGTGCACGATAATTTTGTTGTTGGAAGGGTTTTTGAAATTGAATATTGTTAAAATTTGGGGTATTTCTTTGGAAAACTGGTTTTTGTTGTTTGTCGTGCCTGTTATTGTTATTATTGTTGAAATTTGACCGTTGTAATAATCTGTCCCTATATTCATAATTTTCCTCGGAAAATATAAATTTTAAAGCTTGTTCTATGCTGTCCGGTCGAGTGGATCTGACCACCATACCGAGGGGGTTTTTTAATCCACCGATAAACGCTTTCAGTGTCTGTTGTCTGTACATGTTTTGTTTTAATCCTAAAATTCCCTCGTTACGTTCATTAGATATTAAATTAGAGATGAGTAATTGTTCAATGTGTCTGCAACGATTACTGAACGCTAAGGCATCCTCGTTATGTCTCTGTTTCAATGTTAATAATTCGCCTAGTAAGCTAATTTCATCTCGCTGGTCGGTGAAGTTCTCAACAATTGCCCGTCTTAAGTCTACCCATGTGTTTATAATTTTAGTGTTAATAATTAACCTGGCTTGTGCAATTAGTTTCGTTTGAATATAATTTAATAGAAAATGGTTTAGATATAAATTTGGATTATCTGCATCATAGAATTGGTTCATTACTAGATCACAAGCTTTTAAGAAGTTCCCTACATTTTCAGGTTGTCCGTTAAATTCGGGGATTGCTTTAAGGTAAAACTCTTGGAATTGATTTGCCATATTTAAATTAGAATTATTTATATCGGGTTGTTCTACAATATCAATTTCGCCAATACTAATATTTCTTAATCTATATTCCAAATGTTCTAAATTATCAATATCGCTATCAGACATATAATATTATCAATATATGAGGAAATACAGTATATATATATAGGAAATAAAGGAAGCAAACAACTTACAGAATCGATGCTATTGCTGCTGTCTTCATGACGTCTCTCTTGATCGGTTCTTTGGCTGTTAAGCGTTGAAACGCAAAGAATCAATATACTTTTGGTTCTTCAGCACTATCCGTTGCGACTGCGCCAGTTAACTTTCTTGTTAACACACTTGACTTTTTAAAAGAATTTATTGATTATAGTTACATAAAATACTTATGAATAATAATAAAAAATGATAAATATAAATTATGACAAGTTAAAAGAGACTCAAGCAATAACAATGTAGGAATGTCCGTCCGTGGTCTGGTAACTTCCATATATAGTCTCTGGTGGGGCGTGGACCGAGAGGCGGTTTCCACCTTAGTTGCAGTCTTGAAGGTGATCCTAGCAGGTGGCTGGTTGCTGAATTGAAGGTCTAGTTGTTTACCCATTTATGAATAGTCTATTCTTCTAATTGCGCTGCTTTTAATTAACCCATTCGTCAGCGACCTTGGGTGTTGAATCGGGATCTGTACTTCTTATATACATTGTATGAGTTGGCTATTGTTATCTCGCGGTATTCGGTAAGACCATGGAAAATTTGTACAAGAGGGTGGACTTATGACGCATATAGAGAATATCGGTCATAAACCGGGTGCGACGGCATACATTAACAAACCACACTTTAAAAATCATTCAATTTTCACGGACGATTTTGTCGCTATAATAATGAACAGAACTCACGTGACGTATGACATACCTATATATATGTTGGTTTTTCGATATTAGATGTATCAAGAACCACCTATATGACTTTATGTACGGGTGCCTAAAGATTAAATATGGCGATAAACTGGCTTTACTATACACTGACACCGACTCTTTAATTATTTTAGTAGAGACAGAAAACTTTTATGACAGCAGGAAACAAGACATTGACAAACACCATAAATCAAACTATAAAATTGATTAATAAGTAACAAGATGTCTATATAATTAAATACAAACTAAACTTTAAATCATTTTAAACAAGCTAGCTGCACAAAGGGCTATTAAACGCAACATAACGATTTTCTTCACAATATAACTCAAGAAATTAAATGTTTTGTAAAATCTGAATAATAATTTTCACATATACGAGGACTTAATGAAAACATTATAACGTCTACTCAAACTTAAGGTAAATATAATTAAATACAAACTAAGCATTTTTGTGTAGTTAAAACATACACAAAGACCTATTAAACTTATAATAATCAACGATTTTCTTCACAATATAACTCAAGAAATTAAAGTTTTGTAAAATCTGGATAATAATTTTCACATATACGAGGACTTAATGAAAAAATTATAACGTCTACTCAAACTTAAGGTAAATATAATTAAATACAAACTAATCATTTTTGTGTAGCTAAAAAGCCATACAAACCTATACATAATCAAACCCAAAAGTGTTGTAAATAAATTTGCTTGATTTTTACACACACAAAAACTGATGATGTGATCTCTGTAAAGCTAGTTTAAACCTTAAGGTAAGTACTATACAATTTTATTTTCTTTAAAATCAGCCAACCATATAAACCAACTAAGTTTAAAAACAAAAGTGTTCTAAAATGTGCTATAATTTTCACATATACGAGGACTTAATCAAAAAGTCGAAGACGCAGCAAGTGCGTTATGGTAGTGAATTTTCATAAAAATGATCTGGCACAAAATATTTTACTATAACTTTTTTTTCTTGTAACATAGAAATCTAAATTTTGGTGTATAGTTTACTTTTTATATCGTAAACCTACCTACCAAATTTGGTTATCATAGAGTTTTTATTTTTCAAGATAAAAATTTTTTCAAATGAAAACTCAAAAATTTTCCGGAAAACCTCGTCCGATTTTTCTGATTAACGAACTTATCAAAGACATTTACAAAAGGAAGGTACATGCCAAATTTTATCAAAATCGGCCCATTATTTTTTGAGTTATCGGTGTGATACATATATATATATATATATATATATATATATATATATATATATATATATATATATATATATATATATATATATATATATATATATATATATATATATATATATATATATATATATATATATATATATATATATATATATATATATATATATATATATATATATATATATATATATATATATATATATATATATATATATATATATATATAAACATATAAAAATTGAAACTAACCCCGGATATGGGTTCTAGGGGTCGTAGTTCGTGCTCATTTGCAAAAATTTTTTCAAAATTCAAAAGTCGGGATCTCCCCATTAGTGAATTTTTTCTACGAAAATTCACTAAAAACATTGCCTGTTACAATAAAAAATTAAATCAAATGGTTGATTATTACAAAAAAGTTCACAAAAATTTTACGAGGACTTAAACAAAAAAATATTGATTGTTACATTAAAAAATATATCAAATGTTTGATTGCTAAAAAACAGTTTACAAAAATTATACGAGAACTTATCAAAAAATATTGATTGTTACATTAAAAAATATATCAAATGTTTGATTGTTAAAAACAGTTTACAAAAATTATACGAGAACTTATCAAAAATGAGGTATAACTGGTTTATATTTAACCAAAACCAAACAAGCCATTAGATTATCGCAGAGGTGAACATTTTTTATATGAATAAAATATTAGTTCCAAATTAAATTTTACGTAGATTTTTAGTTTGAACATTTTGCAAGTTCGGAGCGAGCAAAAAGGAGGTCCTCTATAGACTTTCACACACCCAGCTGGAAGAACGTATCCATCCTTTAATTGTTGAATGTAAAGCTTTTCGCCTAAGTAAAAAGTAATGTAAACACCAAAGAATGAATTTAAAAACTGGTTAACTCACCATTAAGCAAGGCATATCTATAATATTTTTTGTAATCAACCATTTGATTTAATTTTTTATTGTAACAGTCAATATTTTTTCTGGAAACGTTTATTTTCCTATTATTTTTTGTAACAAAATTGTTTTTGCTTAAAAATAAAACGACTATGATTTTAATTGTTTTTTTATTAATATAAGGAAAATCTTGCAACATTGGCTAATTAATATAGAAAACACTTATATTAGCTTGGGCAACAATGTTAAAGATCTAACGGAAAGTTGTGGTTTTTAATAATAGGTCTTTGCTCGAGTTCAGCTTCTTTTCACAGAAAACTTACTGTTTCAAGCGTTTAATATAACACAATATTGCGTCAGCTCTTATCGTTGGTTTCCTGTTGGGATAATGCTCACATGTCGGCTTTAGTTTACAGATGCAGCCCGCGAAAATTGTTTGTTATTCCAAAGCATTAACAATATTTCGATATCTATTTAAAATCAGATGTTTTACTTTTGACTATGTTTTAGAAGTTGATTTGGAATATCTGGAGGGTCTATATGTCTTACATAACGAATTGCCCTTTTGTAAATATGTTTACAGGTGCTGGTGACTTTGTATCAATATGTGTCTAGTTAGTTAGTTAGTTATTTTTGTGAAAAATTCAGAACTAAAAGGTTTTACAAAAATAAGTGTTAGTGCGGATCTATGTTTGAAGGCAAGGATTACGTCTGGTAAGTTATAGTCTTATAAACAATTTTAAAACAAAATAAGATAAACGCAGCAAGTGCGCTATGGTGGCGAATTTTCATATAAATTTAAAGAGAGATAAAAGCCTTTTTATACTTTGTTGAATACTGACGGCTTTAATATTAGTAAGGAAAGTCTGTTTCACACTATTTTTTTGGTATAACGCTCAAAATAGAATAACAATTGTTCACAGTTATATAAACGAGTTTAAAAACAAAATAATCTTGAACACAGCAAGTGTATTATAGTAGCGAATTTTCATAATGCAAAATATTTCTATTCTAATGAGTAAATATACGTTTTTGTTATATAGTTTCCTTTTAATAACGTAAACTTACCAAATTTGTTTATAAAAGCTTTTCTTGAAATAATTTTTGAAATAACCTTGTTTGACTTTTACTGGGAACTTATCCAAGCCATCAAAATAAGGTATATCAATCTATTAATTTCAAGTTATTGACCTGATGCCCATCTGAAGAAATTTTTTTGAAAGGTTTTTTCGTTGTGAGCTTGCTGAATTTAAAAATTTACATTTTAAGATTTTAGTGAAATATTATTTATAGACAATTGTGCTAAAAATTGCAAACTTTTTTAATTTGTATTTTGATGTCATATGAATCATCTTGATTTCACATATTTAGTTAAAAACAATAAAGCTCTACATGACGAAGCTTAAATTGAATTATTTATCTGATCGTTGACGTCACAGCCTCCATTATATTCAATTTTCTTGAATATGCGTAAATGTTTTTTGTTGAAGAGAATTAACGCTTTATAACATTAACATATTTTCTGAGTTTCTGACTCATTGAGTTAAAAAATTATGGGCCCATACATTTTAGCTTAAATTGTTTTATTTATGAGATCGCTGACGTCACACAGTCTCCATCCTAGCGAATTTTTCATGTTTATTTCACTCAATGTTTGTCGATATTTATTATATTTGGACATGCTAAAAGTATAAGTTTAAAAATTGGGGTTTATGGGGTGCCAGATCTATTTTTTATTGTTAAAAAAAATATTTTTGACCAAGTTTATCAAATCAAAAGCATCTATTACAGCATGATCTTGCTGTTGCATTGATATCATATAGATTGTGATAAATTCCTACTGTTTATGGCAAAAAAGTTATGTTTGTAAAAACAAGACCGGTTTTTTGTTTTTAAACAAAACCAGGCTTATATTCTGGATTTTATAGTTAATATATTTAAAAGTAAGGACTTGGCAGGTGTGCTATATCGGTAAACTCACTCGACTTTATATATTAGATGATATTTTTTAGTTTTAGCATTTTAAAAACTAACACAGTCTATGTCGAGTTCTAGACGTGCTAAAATTTTTTAGAGGTTGCTGTTCGCGGTTTCACGATTAACCATCTACTTAAACAATATATCTGTGAGATATATTTTTGTCTACACAAACAAAGATGTTCAATTATGTTCATTTAAAAAAAAAATTGAAACATGTGATATATCCATGTAGCACCTATTGCCTTTGTTATAGGTTGTCTTTAATTTTAAACCATGCATGGTTTCATAATGAACACCTGCAGTCACCGCTACATCCGGTATTTTTTGATAAGACGACAGCGATATTTTTTCTCTGCCACCAACGATAATATTTTTCCTGTTGAAATGACTCAACATTTCAACCGCTAAATAATGATAAAGACCTTTTGCTTCTGACTAAACTATTTCCGACGATAATATTTTTCCTGTCGAAATGAAACATTTCAACCGCTAAAATGATAAAGACCTTTCTGACTAAAAGAATTTTAGTTTGGTTTCCTGCTAAAATGACTCAACATTTTTCCCCGCTGCAGAAAGACCTCTGTCTCTCTTTAACCGTGTTAAGATTCACACCTCTCCATTGCTAAAGACCATTAAGATGACGCAACATGAAAGCCAATCAATGAAGCTCCAATACAACACTCATTAGTTTTCACCATAGCTCATTAAGCTTCCCATGAATACAGGTTAGGTGATGAAACTTCATACCATCTCATCCAATGTAAATAAGTACCTATGTAAATAGTATGTTTAGGTCAAATTTTGCAAGTCAATGTTGAACCAGCTTCTCTTATCGATTTCGGATGAAATTTGATACGCGTGTATAAGTCAGATGACAATGTAACATAGTATATCTCATAAATTCAATATAGCGGACGCTTTAAGACAACGGATTTTTTTCTCACAGTCTCCCTGACTTGGGTATCAAATTGAAGGGCTTAAGGAGTAAAATACAGTTGGTAACGCTTTTATAAATTCAAAATAGCGCCGACGCAATTTGCCGGAATATTTCTTACTCAACAATTGTCTTGATATGGATATCAAATAAAAGGGATTAACGGATAAAGCACCGTAGACTAGGTAAGGCTTTCATAAATTCAAAATGGCGACCGACGCAAAATGACGGAATAAATATTTTTCAACAGTCTGATATTGGTATAACATGAAAGGGCTTCACAAGTAAAATACAGTATGCTAGGAGACGCTTTCAGAATTTTAATATTGCGGCCGACGCAAGATGGCATAATATACCTTTCTTCATAACCTTCTTGACATCGGTATCAAAAGAAACGTCTTTACGAGTAAGACGCAGTGAGCTAGGTGGAGCTTTTATAAATTAAAAATGACAGCCGAGGTAAGATGACGGAATATTTCGTTCTCAACAACTTCTTCGATATAGGTATTAAATAAGCGTCTTTACGATACAGCAGGCAAGATGCAAGGAAGTAGATAACAATTTTTTCTCGCGGGGCTAAATTATAAATACAGTTAATATACCTACACAAATATGTATATATATATATATATATATATATATATATATATATATATATATATATATATATATATATATATATATATATATATATATTATTATTATTATTATTATTACAATGAATAACGTTCTCGGTTCTCAGTGCTCGGCTCGGAAACTTCCGGTAATATTTTCAACTTCATAAAAGACTTCTTTTAGTGCAGACATCGTTTTTTAGTGCCCATAATAAAATAAACAAGCCTGCTTCGACTTCGACTGTCATAAAAATAGAATAAGAAATATTTTCCGACAAAATTAAATAAAAAAGTTAAAAACTGTCTGAAACAAACTCTCAACAGTGTCTGTGTCTGTCTATACATACATATGTATATATCTGTATATATATATATATATATATATATATATATATATATATATATATATATATATATATATATATATATATATATATATATATATATATATATATATATATATATATATATACGTTGTTATTATTACATGTTTACATATGTATGTATAGACAGACGCAGACATTGTTCATACGTTGCTGTGAGTTTATTTCAGACAGTTTTTTGCTTTTTTAATTATTTTTTTCAGAAGACATTTCTTATTCTCTATTTTTATGACAGTCGAAGTAGAAGCATGCCTGTTTATTTTATTATGGGCACTAAAAAAACAATGTCTACACTAAAAGAAGTCATTCAGGAAGTTGAAAATATTACCGAAAGTCTCCGAGCCGAGCACTGAGAACTGAGAACAAGATTCATTGTTGTATATGTTTCAACCTGCCAGGGGCGAGCGGTATGTTGTAATGTCGAAGATAAATTGAATTCGTATTTTTCCATGGTCACACTCAAAGAGTCCCCAGACCCCAATTATCAGAATTGAAAGACAGTACCTTCATTAACAGAAGGAGTTTTGTATTAATTCCCTACTCGCTTCGGCCAACTAAGTAAGCATCTTCTGGGGTAAATTTTTCAATTCCTGAATGTTAAAGTCAAAACTGTACGAAAGGTTGACGAAACTGAAACTTCATATATTGCACTAGAAGTGCAACAACATCGCATCCGACTGTGAGAGAAATCGATTCAGAATCCAAACCCAATCAACATAAAACGGCGATTTAACCGCAATTGATTAAATGTGATAAAATCGCCGTTTTATGTTGATTGGGTTTGGATTCTGAATCGATTTCTGGCACATTCGGATGCGATGTTGTTGGACCTCTAGTGCAGTAGACGAAGCTCCAACTTGGTCAACCTTTCGTAGAGTTTTGATTCAATTTTCAAGAATTTAAAAATTTACCCCTGAAGGTGTCTGGCTACATAGTTTACCGAAACGCGTAGGGAATTAATAAAACATTTATTGTCTGGAAATAAGCCTTTCATTGAATATTTCTTTAGTACACTTAAATAATAAAAGCTTGTTTTTAAAAGGATTTTTCACTTTCAACTTATATGTTGATAACATATTATATGCTTTGCTATACCCAAAGTTTTATAAGAAATTATATAAAATTAACAAAAAATCCATTTTTTAGTTTGCAGAGCATTGGGTATTCCTTCCAGAGTCGTGTCAAATTTAGTGTCAGCTCATGATGCTAACGAATCGCTGACTGTCGACAAATATTATGATGTTAATGGAGAAGAAATGGCCTATGATCCCAATAATCCAATGGGAGAAGATTCCATCTGGAACTACCACGTATGGAACGATGTTTATATGGCGAGACCTGATTTACCTCATGGTATATTTTTCTATTAAGTTACAAAATCTTAAATTTTATGTTATAATTAATCTTGGAAGATACAGCGTTTAAGAAAAACAATTTAAAATACATAGGCTACGATGTTGCTATTGGCTAATTTTCGTAGAAAAGTTGTACAAGTAGATCATGAATATTGAATTTTTTTTAAATTTTGACAATTTGGCGAGGTCTAGGCCCCCTAGAACCCTGTCACTGGGTCAGTTAAAAATACTTATATACATATATGAGAAATACTTGGTTCTCGGGTTGAAACACGAGAAATAACTTTAAGGTCTCAGTCTGCCTACTTCTTAGAGAGGTAAGTCTCTATGTGTTCAACCCTATAATGGAGAGAGATACCGCTTTGTGGTTTTCTATTATTTATAGTGGTACACCGAGACCTTTCCAGACAATTTCCAGTGAGCGGAAGGTTAAGGCCTTAGAGTTCATTTTCCTTTCATATTTCCTTGCCCTCTTGAAAATGGCTCTAAAACAGAAGCCGAAATAAATTATAGACGCATGTCAACCTGAGAGCCAAACATTTCTCACACTTATCACCACGGATACCATTCACGAAAGCTGTATATATATATATATATATATATATATATATATATATATATATATATATATATATATATATATATATATATATATATATATTCAGAGGTCAGGTATAAGATGATCATGTTCTCTGTTAAAAATGCTGATCGAGGTCAACTTAGATTTAAAATGTCGCTTTTTCAGTTAACAGATCTTTCTAACCACCCCAACTTCTTTGAAGAGTAACTACCCTCGCAACATCTTTACATGGCAAGTGGGTTCGCGTGGCAAGTATGTCTTATTGTTAAGGGAAAATCTATTTAGTACTATGAAAAAAAAACAATGATAATAAGGTTGTTTAGTGGATTTTAAAAATACTAAATCATATACTCGAAATGAGATCCATTGATTCGATCATTCACTATCCCACATCCTATATTTGTTTTTAAAGGATGCTGAATGTGTACCTTCATCATCCATCCGCCCAGGCGTTTCTGTAGCCAAGTATCGGCAGTTTTATGCATTGACTGTACCATTGACGTAAAAGTTGCGTCGTTTCAAAAAAAATATTTTATATATATGCTTATACACAATTCGATAACCCGTCAATTTTGATATGTCATACATTAATTCAATCTTTTTAAGCGAATATGTCAATTGTCTTGCAGCAACAATAAAACATTCAACTGAGCGTATTTAGTCTGTCAACGTTTCTGTAACCGGTTTTAGTGCTTGACAGCATCCTCAGGCATACTAAAAAATTTCTGGACGCAGCAAGTGCGTTATGGTAGTGAATTTTCATAAAAATGTTTTAATAGCAAATATGTGTTTTTTTCAGAAAGTAGGCATCAAATTTGATTACCAGTATAACATATATAGTAAAAAATATGTGCCATGTTTCATCAAAATAACTTTATTGTTTAAAAACGTACAAAAATTTCCGAAAGCAAACTTAAAGTGTAACCGAAAAATCCGTTTCTTGGTCAACCTTATAGGTTAATAGCAAATTGAGCTTGTCAAATATGAGGCCATTAATCAAAATTCGCAACCATAACGCACTTGCTGCGTCCAGAATTTCTTTACTTACAAACATGCATTATATTTCGAAGGCAAATGCCAAAACATAAGGCGTTTTCGACTAAAAAAAAATTATTTGTATCACCAACGACTTATGGGCCAGCCTGTGATTGTAGAAATATTTTTTAAGGTGTAGCTCAAGACACCCTATAATTAATGTATACATTTTTTTTTCATGTTTTGTAGAATAACGGATATATTGAGCTTTATTCATTTTTTTCGAAAATTCGACAAAAGTTATATACCATTAACGATAAACTCTATAGCTAGGACTACTGCCAAGCATCTGAGAAGAGTCTATTTGAAATGAATTTTCTGGAAACATTTTAGTAAAATGAAGGACAATGACGGTTGAAACTAAGACTTCAGGGTTTGTAAAACATTCTTCTTGACATATTTTCTTTCCATAACCCGTATTAGATTCAAGTTCTTTGCCTAAATGTTACGAATTTTGACGTTTTAAATTGTCACTTTGACGTTTTGAGGAAAACCCCAATTTTTTTTTTTAAATGACCATAACTTTTTTGCTTTTTGACATACAGCGCTAAATTTTGATAGGTATTTATTTACCTATAGCGATATAAAACGATGTACCAAATTTGGTTGCCCTTACTTTGTTATTTCCGGAGATATGAATTTTTTTATAAAGAAAACACAAAATTTTTCGGGAAAACCTCGGCCGATTTTTCTGGCTAACGAAACTTATTGAAGCCACTTACAAAAGGAAGGTATTCACCAAATTTTGTAAAAATCGGCACATTATTTTTTGAGTTATCGGTGTGATACATACATATATATATATATATATATATATATATATATATATATATATATATATATATATATATATATATATATATGTATATATATATATATATATATATATATATATATATATATATATATATATATATATATATATATATATATATATATATATATATATATATATATATAAACATATAAAAATCAAAACTGACCCCGGATATGTGTTCTAATTAGCGCTCATTTGAAGAAATTTTTTAAAAATTCAAAAGTCGGGATCTCCTCATTAGTGAATTTTTTTTAAATAAAATTCACTAAAAATTGACAACACGAAATCATGACAACGGCAAATAAAGATCTGTTGCTATGTCATGCTGTTTTGATTTAAAAAAATTTAAATGAAAAAAAAATAAAACAAAAATAACGAATAATGCCTTAAAAATGTCTACGTGATGTATGTCAACATTTAACATAAAGATAGAACTAACATATAACAGTAATAACTATAATAACAGTTACAACAATAAAATAACTGAACAATAACAGTAATAAAGCAGACTCGATACAATGAAAATATCGACACACATCAACTCATTATCTTATTACAACTTTTTTTAGTCAATTTTCTTTAAAAAAAAAATTCACTATTGAGGAGATCTCGACTTTTGAATTTTAAAAAAATTTCTTCAAATGAGCGCTAATTAGGCCCCCCAGAACACATCCGGGGTCAGTTTCAATTTTTATATGTTATATATATATATATATATATATATATATATATATATATATATATATATATATATATATATATATATATATATATATATATATGTGCTGGTGATTCTGTTTCATTAGAAACGGGGTAAATCACCTTGGGATGCACTTTTTGATAAACACGCAATGTGTAGAATGTGAGTATATTTACATTTTACTGTTACACGTTACAAGCTCGCACATACCAGCGACCGAACTTGGCAGAGATAGAGATGTTGTTTCTTCGGGATCGCAGTTGACAATGTCCAGTGCCTAGCGGACTGAAAGCTACCTTCCCTTAAAGGTAAGAAGGTCTGTCTCGGTCGGCTACCTGATACCTTAAAGGTTCAATAATAAACTATATATATATATATATATATATATATATATATATATATATATATATATATATATATATATATATATATATATATATATATATATATATATATATATATGTATGTATCACACCGATAACTCAAAAAATAATGCGCCGATTTTAATTAAATTTGGTGAATAAATTTCCTTTGCAAATGGCTTGGATAATTTCGTTAGCCAAGAAAATCTGCCCAGGTTTTCCCAGAAAATTTTGTGTTTTCTTTCAAAAAAAAATTTATATCTCCGGAATTAACAAAGTAAGGGCAACCAAATTTGGTACGCGGGTTTATATCCTTATAGGTAAGTTACCTACCAAAATTTAGCTACGTTGGTGAAAATAAATTGGGGTTTTCCTCAAAACGTCAAAGTTGCGATTTAAAACGTCAAAATTGCCAAAATTTTGGCAAATAACTTGAATCTAATACGGGCTATGGAAATCAAATGTCTCAAGAAGGATGTTTTACAAACCCTGAAGTCTTAGTTTCAACCGTCATTGTCCTTCATTTTACTAAAATGTTTCCAGAAAATTCATTTCAAATAGACCCTTTCTCTGATGCTTGGCACTAGTCTTAGCTATAGAGTTTATCGTTTAAGGGTATATAATTTTTGTCGAATTTTCGTAAAAAATCAATAAAGCTCAATATATCCGTTATTATACAAGATATGAAAAAGATTTGTATATATTAATTATAGGGTGTCTTGAGCTACATCTTAAAAAAATATTTCTACAATCACAGGGTGGCCCATAAGTCGTTTATGGTACAAATTTTCATTTTTATTTAATCAAACACGCATTATGTTATTGCTTTTTTGCATTTTCCATCGAAATATAATGCATGTTTGTAAGAAAAGAAATTCTGGATGCAGCAAGTGCGTTATGGTAGCGAATTTTGATCAAATGCTTCATACTTGAATAGCCCAATTTGCTATTAACCTATAAGGTTGACCAAGAAACGAGTTTTTCCGGAAACACTTTAAGTTAACTTTTGGAAATTTTTGTACATTTTCACACAATAAAGTTATTTTTATGAAACATGGCACATTGTTTTTACTATATAGGTTATACTGGTCATCAAAATTGATGCCTGCTTTCTTAAAAAGAAAACACACATATTTGCAAAAAAAAACATTTTTATGAAAATTCACTACCATAACACACTTGCTGCGTCCAGAGTTTTTTGAAAATAGTTAGATTTATTTTGTTTGATTTATGTAATTAGGAAGAAGAATATCCAAAAAATCTGTAATAAGATAATGAGTTGATGTGTGTCGATATTTTCATTGTATCGAGTCTGCTTTATTACTATTATTGTTCAGTTATTTTATTGTTGTAATTGTTAATATACTTATTACTATTATGGGTTATTTCTATCCTTATGTTAAATATTGACATACATCGCGTAGACATTTTGAAGACGTCATCAGTCACTTTTATTTTTTTTTTTTTTATTTTTTTTAATTGTTGATCAAAATACAACACAGCAACGTATCTATATTTGTAGTTTTCATAATATCGCATTAATTCAATTTCCTTCTGTCTGAGGATGCTGTCAAGCATACCACTTGCTGGGTACGAATATTTAATACTATGATACGTTGTCTTTCAGCCACCTTTAGCTTTTTCTTAAACTCTTCCAACAATTGTTTCAACAACGACGACGATTTTAGAGCACGATTTAGCAAAATTGGTTTTCTGTTATAATACTGCATAGAGAATTATTTTTTAAATAAATATCCCACGATGTCACTTTCTGTTTAAAACGTTTCTGAGTGTAATTTACTTCAAAGGGCATTGTGGTGGGTAAACAATTTTTTACTTAAAAAGAAAACGATATTTAAAAAATCTAAGTTGACCCTTTTCAGCATTTCTTTTTTAAATTACTAATAACTGAAGAAACCAATTTATTCCTTACTTTTAAAGCGCACTGTATAATTTTATTATCTATGAGTGTATATTCTTATCATTGCTGTTATGGTTATTACTATTTCTTTTCCATTAATAAGGTTACGGCGGTTGGCAAGCTATAGATGCCACTCCCCAGGAAACCTCTTCAGGGTTCTATCAGTGTGGCCCTGCATCTTTAGAAGCAATCAGACAAGGCCAAGTTGGCCTTAATTTTGATGTTCCTTTCATGGTTGCATCTGTTAATGCAGACCTAATGAGATGGAAAGAGGATTACAGTAGCGACCTAGGCTACACTAAAATATATTGTAATAAACACCAGTAAGTAATTTATTTTGTAAAAATATGAAGGTTCTGTGTGACGGGAATCTGTAATATCTTTCCTACCAATATGCACACTAATTTCTCCACCTAAGCCTTACTTTAAGATCTAAAAATTTTGTTTTTAGTGCCTACTTTAAAATTTGTTTTATTAGAAAATTAGTTTTCTTATATCTATTAACATATAAAAATACTGATCCAACAAAAATGTATGTGAACAAAGGAACTATAACGTGTGCAACTAAATTAAAAATTACTGAAGATAAGATCAGATAAACCTTAGAGTAGTTGAGAAGATACGATATAAACCATCAATAAAAATTGAAGTACTAGAGGCCAACGATGTAAATTTATCAGTAGAAAAGGACATCGCTTTTTCTTATAAATATTCATACTATATTTGACAGGATTCCCATTTCTTGTGATACTGAGGACCGGTGTCACTTTACCTTTCTGGTGGTCTCCTAGGGATCTGGAACGTCCAGCTTTTTCAGCTCGTAAAAACTTTATGAATCTTTCTTTATGCATTTGTGAGATATGTTGGTTTCACCCTTTTCTTATAACTCACTCCCATGTTACAACATCTTGAATCATTTCTCATACGATAGTCTTGTTCGGTCCACTAGGTATATATATTAATATACATTTTTAAATATTTGTAGGGCTTCAAACTCTGTACCCTATGCTAACATCGTTCTCACAAAGGTTTTATATATTCTTATTTTTGGTCTCTATTAGAATATGATTATTTTCTTCCTCCGGGCTCGTCTGCGTCTTTGCTGCCCCGATAGCACTGCAGCCTTTGGCTTATTGTGCATGCCCTTAGTTTTTCTACTCCACTCATTCCAAAACTAGTCTGCACAGCGATTGGTATGGTGACGTTTTATATTACTCTGTCTCCGGTCTAGACTGACGGTAGATCAGTTGTCTTTTGCAGTCCAGAGCTTTCCATTCGCACAAGATGTGCTGGGCTGATTCCTCCCCCTCGCCGCAGAGTGTGCATTCTTCGAACCGCCCCATTTTATGCAGGTGTTTCTTGACGGCGATGTGTCCCGTCAAGAGACCTGTTATGTTTCTGAGCTGTCCTCTGCTAAGATTTAGCAGCTCCACAGCTCTCTTTGAAATTGGTTCGTCAATTACTGGCTTCCCATGTCTGAGCCCTGGACAGTCTGCCCAGTACACGTTGTGTTCGTTTCTGACCCAGGACTTAATGGCTTCCCTGGCCGTGCTCTTTGTCACGCCCAGAACCGATTCTGGTCCCATAAATGGTTCTGCTGACCCTCTCTTCGCGAGACTGTTTGCTTCTTCATTGCTTTTGACCCCCCGAGTGACCCAGCACTCAGATAATGGTGACCTCATTCTGCCCTGCCAGGTCGCTCGTCTCGTCTCGGCATTCACTTACCAGCCTGGAGTTTACCCGTGGACTACTTAGGGCCTTAAGGGCTGCCTGTCTGCCTGTGGCTATGAGGATCCGCTTGTTGGTGTAGCCCCTCCTCTTGTTCTCCCGCACACGATGCAGGATGCCGTATATTTCGGCTTGAAAGACCGTTGCATGGGCTCCGAGGGAAATACTCTGATTTACCCTCGGTCCTTCCGAATAAACACCTGCTTACGTCCCACTCTCCCCGCCGGATCCGTCTGTGAACCAGACGAGCGCGTCCCTTGGTAATCCCGGGGTCTCTTCCCGCCATGCCTCGCGGTCAGGGATTTTCACTGTAAAATTGTTTTCCTGCAAATTCCCGGGCTCGCGAGGTCTGACCTCATTTCAAGTATGGGCTCCTTCCCGATCTCCTAAATTATGCAGTGGCCCCTGAAGCCTGGGTTGATCTTCAGTCTACCATTGCAGGCTAGTCTGTATAATCCTAGACTGGCCTCCCCCATAATAAGTATGTGAGTGGGGGGGGGGGGGGGCTGTTAGATCCATTATTCTTCCATACTAGTTGTATCATACCTCTTAAGATCGTAGCGGCTTTCTTTCTTTGTTTAATTGATTCTTGGTAGAAGCAGTCACCAGTAATGTTTACACATAAATAGTTTTGTATTCACCCTTATTTTGGCTGCTGAATCAGTGTTCATTCGCCTAGTTTTCCATAACTGTGAGTGTAGCTCCAAATCAGGTCAAAATTCAGTGTCGCATACCTTTTGCCAACCATTTTGTTACTTACACATTATCATCGATAATCTCGCGCACCCTCTCACTCCTTTAGCTCTACTTTCACTTCCCTCTCTCATTCCTTAATATAATGTTCTAAGAGTAAGTACATACACCCATATATATATATATATATATATATATATATATATATATATATATATATATATATATATATATATATATATATATATATATATATATGGGTGTGTATGTGTGCATGTTTAAATAAATCTATAAATCTAACTAAATGTCAAAATCTCTAATGCTAAGGAGTTGCGAAAAATTAAAAAACTTTGGAACACTAATATTCCTATATAACCTATCTACAAATTGACTGATTTCGTTTTGCTTAAGTCTGCATTGTAACAAAACATATTCCAAGTCACAGAATTAGCCACAACCACAAAAAGGATTTTCTTTCATGCCTATTATATATATATATATATATATATATATATATATATATATATATATATATATATATATATATATATATATATATGACTCGGAAACAATGACTGGTTAAAGCGTAATCTACCCATAGTTTTTGTGAACATTTTACTATTATAAGGACAATCGCAAAACCAAGGTTTTCTTGGAAGTTCTTCTACAACACTCTTATAAGCACGACCCTTGTTGCAATTCTGGTACTCCCCCTTCCAAATTTCTTTTATAAAAGTTGTATATATTTAAATCTCATCCCTGTGAGGTCAGGTATTGGGTGGTCTCTATGCTATGTAACGCCGTTCTGGCCAGATTATCTGCTGACTCATTACCACTCAATCCACTGTAACCTCTGACCCATTCAAAACAGATTTCTCTATTTGCTTGTTTTGCTTGTATATGCCGTTTTAGGATTTCTACTACTAAATAATTTGGTTGCTTTGTGGTGGTACTGAAATTTTCTATAGCCTATAGAGCGCAGTAGTAGTCAGTTATATACTCCACCTCAATTTTATCTAGGCTGTGTCATTTTACTTGAAAGACTGGGTATATCTGTAGCGAATCTATAAATGGCTTTCTTTCCCGAAGTTTGGCAAATTGCACTTGAAGAGAGAAGTGTGTCGGTGCACCGTCTTGAATAACATACATATCCCGCTTAAGTTTAAACGTAAATCGTCGTCGTTTTATAGAAAATGTAGGTACGGAATTCCATTCAGATTTGGTGGTAATTTATATGGACCTAAGATACAATGTTCAATTGTTTCACACTAATCTTAAATTCATGTTGGAAATGACGTTTAACTGCTTCATGAGGATTTTTATTCTCCAACATATGTTTGTTTTTGAAGTTGAATACATCCCGGCAAGTAAAGGTTGCTTCATCTGCAAACGGTATTTTATTCAGAAACAGAGGAAGATCAACTGAGTATAAATTCTGTATGGGTATGAAGTGATATGAATAATTTCGTTTGTCGTGAAATATCCTCAGAATCAATTATCTATTGGACCAATTTTTGGATTATCTACTACACCAACTGAAATCACATTTTTATGTTCGGGGACATAGTTTTTGTATCGCTTAAAGCATCTCGTTTTGAACGAACGGACCTGTTTCAACTAATCTGCCATAAGCATTTTTTATAATTTGTTATCCGACTTCTTTTTTATGCTTTTGGGCATACATTCTGCACGCATTACATCCATTAACCTTTTCTGGTGCATACAACCAAATCATTTCGCGGATTTCTTCATTATAAAACAAGTATGTCGTGGTACACTTTAGGTAATCTTGCAAAAAGTGTATTAAAATAACAAATAATAATAATACCAAGACGCGATTTTGACAGGAAGAGAGTTATAAATTTATTTCTGGTAAATGCATCGTATGCGGTAAATGAAATATGACCTGAAAACTATTATGAGAATGCGCTGCAGCTACTTTTAAAATCGCAAATATTTTAAAAGCGGTTGATTTTACAGTCATTCGATAAGTAAACCTTTTTGGCTGAGAAAATATAAAAATATAAGATAATACGATTTTCTAATCAGGCGTTTCCTGTCGGCCTTAACCAAAAAGTGTGAGCATTTTCAAAGCTTGAAGGGTACCGCAGGTAACGCCCTCTCTCAGCTAGAGCCCAACTGGAAAACAATGATTTTTATCACTATGAAATAACATATGTGTTTAGTTTTTAAGATAATACATTAACTACTTTCAGTGAGTGAATATTGGAACCTGTGATGAGCACAAATTGTAATTAACTACTTTACTAGATACCAAGGCAAATCTAAATTAAAATTCTAATAGTTATAACCATGCTGTGCTTTTATGCCAGGAATCCATTGCTACTCTGTGTATCACAAGTTTTGGATCAGCGTCTACATACGTTTGTTTTCAGTATTGGTAGAATAATCCTGACAAAGAAGCCTTTTATTTTTGATCCTAACGGAGACAAGGATAGGGATGATATTACTCTCCTTTATAAGGCCAAAGAAGGCTCTTCAATGGAACGTCTTTCACTGCTCAATGCTGTAAGAGGCACAGATATGGCAAAATCGTAAGTTTGTACAAATTGTTTTAGTTATAGTTTTGGTTAGTTTTATTTTTATTTTCGGCAATATAAGAGACAGTATAAGATGTCACATGTAAAGTTTTTAAATTAAATATAATATTTACTCTTAGTAAATTACATAAATAGAATACTGCACAAATAATAATAATAATAACTTTTGGGGGACTTTTAAGGTAAGGTGTCCTAGTGCTAGTGAACTCGGATACATGTTGCACTGGGATCGGACCGTACTCACAGGCCAACGAGTTGCACACAACAGGCCAAATACAATAATAGTGGATAAGTCCTGCAAGCAAGTGACGCTGATTGATGTAGCCACTCCGAATACTAATAATCTGGAGATAAAGTACAACGAGAAAGTCATTACGTACAGGGTCCACAAGATACAAGTAAAGAGACAGTGGAGGGCAGATAGTGTCCGAGTGGTTCCAATAGTGATGTCGTCAACTGGTGTGGTTCCTAAGAATCTATGAGAGAACATTAAGCGACTGGGACTTGGAGAGCACCTTTAAGGTTATGCAGAAAGCCGTAATACTTGCAACTGCCCACACCGTGCGAAGATATCTGGGAAATTAGGATGTGTCGCGTTGTCGTATAGGGTCCGATAACTTGGAAAGGGCTCCATCCAAGCTCAGTCTCTTTGGTATCTGAGATACCTGGGATAAGTTAATGTTCCCCTTTGAGTGTTTGTGAAAGCCCTTCAGGTTAAAGTCGATAATAATAATACAGCAAGCAAGGAAAATAAACCACCCGGTAATGAAGAACGATCTGACAAATGAGTTTACGAAACGAGTAAAGCAGCTGGTGCGATCACATCTTAACGGCAAGAACCTGACTCAAGCTCTTAATACATATGGATGTTTTGCACCTAGCTATTGATTTGGGATTCTAAACTGGAGTAAAACGGAGATCGAAAATCTGTAACGGAAAATGCGAACACTTCTAACAAAATCCGAACAGCACCACCCCAGTACTGCCATAGAACGTGTAACCCTACCTAGACATCAAGGAGGGAGAGGAGTGTTGAATAATGGTGCACAGTTGGACCAGCAAATAGTGAACCTGCGTACATATTTCCATCGGCCGGCGCTTACTTCTGAACTCCACCGTGCCATATGCGAGGCAGATGATTCAACACCGTTACAATTAAGAGAAAGTGAAAAACAAAGTTACCATGGGACTGATCAGGACAAACTACAATCTTGGATGCAGAAGCCTCTCTATGGCCGACATCTGAATGAGACCTCCCAGGCACTTGTCGACAAATCGGCGTCGAACTAGTGTTTGGTGTCCGGACAGATGGTTCCAGATATATAGTGGTTTTTGCTGGCCATACAAGATCAGGTCATTCCAACAAGAAACTGCTTGAAGTTTATGGTTATATATAATTAGGTCCAAGATGAAAATCCAAATTTGGATGTCAGTCATCAGAAACTATCCAGCACGTCACCGGAGCATGTCAAGCGTTTGCCGCAACAGAGTACAAAGAGACTCGATGCAGTTGCAAGAATACTCCATCAAGAACTCACTCTGAAAATGTGGGACGTTTGAATCTTGCTAAGGTGCCCTACTATAGATACCCTCCTAAGCCTATTCTAGAGAACTCAGAATACAGGTTGTACTAGGATCAGACCGTGCTCATAGACCAACAAGTTGGCCACAACAGACCAGATATACTGTTAGTGGATAGGTCGTGCAAACAAGTGATGCTGATTGATGTAGACATTCCGAATACCAATAACCAATAAAGTACAACGAGAAGGTCGTTAAGTACCGAGGCCTCGAGATGAAAGTAAAGTGCCCGAGTGATCCCGAGAGTCATTTCCTCAACTGATGTGGTTCCTAAAGGTCTTCAAAAGAACACTAAGAGACTTGGCCTTGGAGAGCATCTTTATAAGGTTGTGCAGAAAGCGGTAATACCTAAAACTGCCCACACCGTGCGGAGATTTCTGGGAATCGAGGATGTGTCGTGTTGTCGCTCTGGGACCGATTACTTGGAAAGGGCTCCTACTGAGCTCCGTCCCTTTGGTATCTGAGATACCTGGGATGAGTGAATGTTTCCCTTTGAAGGAGCGTGAAATGCCTTCAGGCCAATGCCGATAATAATAATAATAATAATAATAATAATAATAATAATAATAATAATAATAATAATAATAATAATAATAATAATAATAATAATAATAATATTTAATATAATAATACAATTTACCATTAATTCTTTTGCTTTAAAAGTACATTTCAATTGATTCAAAATTTCTATTTTTTCGAAGTAACCTGACAAGTCAAAGCGAATGCCTTGAAGTGTAGAGTTCCAATTTGTAAACCAGCGTACTCTCCACCATTTCAGAGTAACGTAAGTCATGTGACCAGTCAAACTAATTGCCTTGAGGTGTAGCTTTAAAGTTTGTAAGCCATCACATGTCAATTTTTTCAGAGCAAAGTATCCAGGTAACCCTCAACTTAATTTTTATACTTACAGTTCATTCTGCTATCATTATTTTATTCTGTATCTTAGTGTGTTAACGTAACATTAATCTTAAATTACAAAAAAGAGTTATAAAGTACAACACTAAGAAAAGAACAATTATTTGTTTTGAAACATACATGTTAGTTTACCTAACAGGTCAAACTGAACGTCTTGAAGTGTAAATTTCAATTTTTGCAAACTAACACGTCTCTACCACTTTAGAGTAATCTTAGTCATGTGACCAGTCAAACCAGTTGTCTTCATATTAGACTTTCAAGTTTTATTTGCTTTCAAACAAATATTCTCAGCCAGTTTACCTAATTACTCAAACTGAATCTCTTGAAGTGCAGCCTTCAATTTTGTAAACCAATACGTCTCTATCATTTCAGAGCAATCTTAGCCATGTGACCAGTCAAACTAATTATCTTGAGGTGTAGCTTTCAAGTTTGTAAGCAATCGCATGTCAATCATTTGAGAGTCACCTATTCATGTAACGATTCAACTTAATTTTTATACTTACACTTCGTTTGCTAACATATTATTTAAATATATATCTTAAGTATGGTAACATTAATGCACAATAAGCCAAAGGCTGCAGTGCTATCGGGGCGGCAATGCCAAGGACAAGCCCTGAGGGAGGAAAAAATGGTAACATTAATTTTAAAATACAAAAAAGAGTTATAAAGTACAAAACAAAAAAAGAGCAATTTATTTGTTTTCAAAGATTCACATTCGGAGCTAATTTACCTAACAAACCAAACTAAATGTCTTGGAGCGTAGTATTCGAGTTTTGTAAACCAACACGTCTCAATAATTTTATAGTGATCTTAGTCATGTGACCAGTCAAACTAATTGTCTTGAGGTGTAGCCGGAATACCGGCTACCCAAATGTTCCAGCAGAAGGATCCCACTTATTACCTATAACTGCTACATACTTGGTAAACATTGATGGAGAGAAGGAACATTTGGACAGCCGGAATACCGGAAAACTGTTCCAATAGACCCCTAGATGTACCGGAAGCAACATCTTAATTAACACCAACAACTGCTTCATACTTGGGGGACTTTGGTGGAGCTCAGACTGTAAACGACATGATATGTGGTACATATGTTTGCAAATATTTGATATTAAATTTGGTTTGTGGGATATCCAAGCATTTGTATGAAAAATGCAACCAATTTATTTTTTAATTTCTGCGTAAGTGAATTTAATCAGAAATATAGGGTCAATCTTCAAGAAACCGAAGTATAATTATAAGAACATTAAGAACAAACATTCCGATACCGAAGTGATCCTAAACACTTTCTATTGTGCAAATTCTATAAGTCTCTTTAACAGAATAAAGACAGAAGTCAAATAGCTTAAGGCAAATAGAAACGACATACATAGTTGATGTGCCTGAGGAGAAATGTATTCAGAACGTTATTGATTTACTTACTTTTAATTATACTAATATAACATGATATGGAAAAACTTTTAAAAAAAGTACATATTAATTTTAACAAATACTTTTCTTTTTCTTCACATATAACAACATCTGAATTTATTAAATAAGTGTTAGTGTATGGAAAAGATATAACAAATCTAAATCTGTAAACTACCAAACAACCAGGGCAACACAACCAACCAACCGACCAAGACAACCAACCAACCAACCAAACAAAACCTCTCTGTCAGCTGTCTAATAGCTGTCCAACAGCTGTCCAGCAGCTGTTCAACAACTGTCCAACCGCTGTCCAACCGCTGTCCAACAGCTGTCTGTCCTGTCTGCTGGTTGGTTGGTTGTTTCGGTTGGTTGGTTGGTTGGTTGGTTGACTGGTTGGTTGGTTGGTTGGTTGGTTGGTTGGCTTAGTTGGTTGGTTGGTTGGTTGGTTAGTTGTGTCTGCTTGGTAGTTTGCAGATTTAGATTTGTAGAATGAGTATATTTCTATATATCTTTTCCATACACTTATTAAATAAATTCAGATGTTGTTATATGCGACGAAGAAGAAAAGTATTTGTTAAAATTAGTATGTTTTTTTAGTTTTTCCATATTATTACATAGACTGTTAATTATTAGCATAATTAAAACTAAGTAAATCAATAATGTTCAGAACACTTCTCCTCAGGCATATCTGCTATGTAGGTATGTCATTTCTATTTGTTTTAAGATATGTGATTTCTGTTTCTATTCTGTTGAAATTTACAGAATTTGCATCATACAGCGTGTTTAGGATCACTTCGGTAACGGAATGTTTGTTCTTAATGTTCTTATAATTTTACTTCGGTCTCTTGAAGTTTGGCCCTATATTTCTGATTAAATTCACTTGCGCAGAAATTAAAAAATAATTTGGTTGCATTTTTCATTAATTTGCTTGGATATCCAACAAACCAAATGCTACTCATCAAGACATTTAGTTTGGTTTATTAGGTAAACTAGCTCCGAATTGTGAATGTTTGAAAACAAATAATTGTTCCTTTGTTTTAGTTTTGTACTTTATAACTATTTTTTGTTTTTGTAAATTAATGTTGCCATACTTAAGATATATATTTAAATAATATGTTAGCAAACGAAGTGTAAGTATAAAAATTAGGTTGAATGGTTACATGAATAGGTTGCTCTAAAATGATTGACATGTGATGGCTTACAAACTTGAAAGCTACACCTCAAGATAATTAGTTTGACTGGTTACATGGCTAAGATTACTCTGAAATGATAGAGACGCGTTGATTTGCGGAAATTGATGACTGCTCTTAAAGACATTTAGTTCGGGCAGTGGGGTAAACTAGCTCAGAATATGAATATTTGAAACCAAATAAAACTTGAAAAATTACGCCTCAAGACCATTAGTTTTATCGGTCACATGACCAAGATTGCGCTGAAATGACAGAGACGTGTTGGTTTACAAGATTGAAGGTTGTCCTTAAAGACATTTACTTTGTTTGTTAGGTAAACTAGTTCAGCATGCGAATGTTTGAAAACAAATAATTGTTCTTTTCTTATTTTTGTAGTTTATAACTTTTTTTGTATTTTAAAATTAATGTTACCATACTCGATATATATTAAAACAATATGTTAGCAGAACGAAATGTAAGTATAAAAATTAAGTTGAATGGTTACATGAATAGATTGCTCTAAAATGGCTTACAAACTTAAAAGCTACACTTCAACTCACTTAGTTTGACTGGTCACATGGCTAAGACTACTCTAAAATGATAGAGAACTGTTGATTTACGAAAATTTAAGACTGCTCTTCAAGACATTTAGCTTAAACACGATGGTAGAACAAAAAACTACCGGAAGCTAAAATGTTATTTAATATATAAAGGCCACCGAGTTTTTGTAAATTACCATAACGCACCGGCTACATCCAATATAGTTTAAGCGAACTAAACATGAAAATTCACCAGAATGGAGACTGTGACGTCAGCTCGCACATCTTGAAAGAATTGAAATAATTGTACAGATTAATTTATGTTAAGACGACATAAAAAAATGTCTGTTGGGGGACTTTATGTCAAACATGTTTCAACTTGAGGCAATTTTTTTTTTTTAAATTATATAAATTAAACCAGATGTTAAAAAATAAGTATCAGAAGCTTTTTCATAAAGAAATTTTATTATATATATATATATATATATTTATATATATATATATATATATATATATATATATATATATATATATATATATATATATATATATATATATATATATATATATATATATATATATTATATATATATATATATATATATATATATATATATATATATAAAGGTGGGCGAGTATTAGTGAAATACACCTAAAAAAAATTAACTAAAATGGAGACTGTGACGTCAGCTCGAAGATCTTATAAAAATTCACCAAAATTGATACTGTCGAACATCTTATATCGTAAATAATTCAATTTTAAACTAAAACATGTCAACATATAATTTTTTAAATGAATCGGGTGACCCTTGTCAGCTTCACCATGTAGCGTTTTTTTAAATATTATTACTTTTTAATTGATTATTTGAATCAAGACGTTGAAAATAAGGTCAAACACATAGGACTTAAACCAAGAAATGAAAAGGTTACTGTGCGCATGCGTCTTTCAACATATTTAAGCTCTATACATCAAAACGATTCACATGACACCCCACACATAGGATTTCAAGCAATAAAAAAAGTTAGTGCACGCATGCGTCCTTCAACATATTTAAATTCTACACATCAAAACGATTTACATGACACGCCACACATAGGGTTTCAAGCAATAAATAAAAAGTAACTGTGCGCATGCGTCGTTCAACATATTTAAATTCTACTCCTCGAGATGTTTAAAACGACACCCCATTCATAGGGGTTAAATCATTACATAAAAAAGTTACTGTGCGCATGCGTCCTTCAGCATAATTGAATTCGAGACGATTACAATAAGACCAAACATATAGGGTTTCAAACAATAAATTAAAAAAATTGTGCACGCATGCGCTAAACTCTACTTAAAAAATTTCGAGGTAACACTTTGAGCTTTTTCTGTAATAAATGATATAATAAAATATTTGGTAACAATATAAATTGTACAAAACTCGATATAAATAATAAAAACTATTTTTTGTTTGTTTAAGTTGATTTACAACTCGTTTATATAGATACCTAATATTATCTTTTAAAATTTATTAAAACGTTATTCTGATCTCTAAAACTGTATTTTAAAACTTTAAAAACAATATTACAGCGAATTTTTCCACAAAAATTTGCTACGAAACATATTATTTTCTCTGTTGTATTTTTTAAACTTAATAATATTGAAAACTGCTATTGCTGATTGGTAGCAGTATATAGCATCGACCGAAATATGAAAAAGTTATTGTTTAAGTTGATTTAAAACTCGTTTAACAGACTTCAGGTTTTCTATGAAAATTTGCTACAAATGTATTTAAAACCTCAAAAGCCGCAATCTACGAAACTTTACTTACCATATATATATATATATATATATATATATATATATATATATATATATATATATATATATATATATATATATATATATATATATATATATATATATATATATATATATATATATATATATATATATATATATTATGTAACTGCTAGAGCAGTTCAATGAACACCCTCCTTATCATGTGTGTGGGCTTAACCTTTAAATGGAATCAAAAATAAAAAATAATTAAAAAAAGTTAAAAAAACAGTCAACGGTGAGATTTGAACCCACATCCCTACGCTCAATAGTCGGGAATGCTAACCATGAGACCACGTAAGCTTTTTGACAAACTGCAATTAAGAAAGGTGGATTATCGGTAATGGTCCTAAGTTATTCGTTGTAATATGTAAGGTCTTTAGAGGCAGATTTTGCAGTTATTTTAACAAATAAGAAGTGTAGCATAAATTTAAAACATTCTAATATGCATTTCATGCACTATTTACCATTTATAAACGACAACGCTTATATGGATTGTCACGTTTCAAATCTCTAGTTTGATATTCACAGGAGAAAAATTATAAAATTATCGAAGTAATCTTTCTGGTACTTTCTGAACCTTTTGCGCCATAAAAAAATAAACGTTGTCTGTAATATTTAAGAGATTTTGTTTAACACATACAATATTTTGTTATTGCGTCTTATCTAACTTTTAATGGTACTAAAATTTTGCTTCATTAAGTGCCTATAACTTTTTTCTTTTTAACATAGAGACCTAAATTTTGGTGCAGTGTTTGAGTTTTATAACAAAACCACCTTGCCAAATGTGGTTGCCATAGCTTTGTTATTTCCGGAGATATGCATTTTTTCCAGAAGAAAACCTAAAATTTTCCCGGAAAAACTGGTCCGATTTTCCTGGCTAACGAACTTATCCAAGCCATTTGAAAAAAGAATTTACTCACCAAACTTTATCAAAATTTTCAGACCCAAAAGACAACAGGAATTGTTAATGATCACTGCCAACAGCATTAGGAGGAGGTACCCCGACGAATTTGTAAGTAAAAACTATTTTTTTTATATTTTAGCAGGAACATAAAACAATTGATTTATTTACAGTGTAAATTGAAACTGGTGACTAGCCCACAACTAGTGGGCCTCAACCTCCCAAAAATCTACGAGGATGAGGTACTTATCCTCGTAGAAGGAGTGTGGAGTAAACAAAAAATTTATGGTTTTAAGGATGCTCGTGGGATTACCCACATACAGGTGTTAATAATATTGATTCACATAGATTTAAAAATTAACTACAGTTTTTAATTCAAGTTTATGGAAGCGAGGACTCCATATATTTAATTAGTTGTATATATATATATATATATATATATATATATATATATATATATATATATATATATATATATATATTACACTTTTTATACTATTATAGTTGTTAAGCAAACTACTGTGTTTTTATAAATCCCAAAATTCACATTGTTTATCGTAAGAATTTACCATTTACCCTTGATCTGTTGATTAACACATCTATAGAGTTAAATGTTAATGGGAATAAAATAATAATACACCAAATTAAGAGTCAATATAAATTTATTTGCAAAAAATCCTCACATTATATATATATATATATATATATATATATATATATATATATATATATATATATATATATATTCGATCAGCTAAATTCAAAAGCATTTAAACAGAATAGATACACACAAAAAAGCTGTTGCATTAAATACATAAAAAAATTATGCCATAACGTAATATTATGTAAACTGGTTTAAAAACTTAAGATAATCACCAATTTTCTTTCTTTAAAATATACTAAAAAGTTATTAGGCATATAAATCAAATAAGTTTAAAAACAAAAGTGCTCTAAAAAGTTCTGTATGATGACTGCTTCATTTTTTTGTTGCCTAAGGTTGTTTTCGAAACTAAAAAATTGAGCGTCTATATAGATGAGCAGTGTGGATAGTTATAAAGACGACATTCGAGTTGGAGTCAGCAAGAACAGACCACTTAAAACACTTATCCTCATTCTGAATCTTTTTGTTTATGATACTTGTAGAAGATTAAATATGGTAAATAGACACCGGAGAATTTACTTAGAATTGTCGATTTTGAAATGAAAATGCGTGTTCCTTTCGTTGAGTATGCTGATTTTGAGAGTCTTTTGTCCCCTTTGGAAACTGAACAGCCTCCAAATTGTTGCGAGTGATTTACACAAAAGACTCACAAACACATACCGTATTCGTTCGCGTACTATATAAAATGCTCTTTCGACGACTCGCATTCAAAATTTGTCACATATCGTGGTCAGGATGCCACTGAAGTTTTTGTTCAGCGTTTAGAAGAACGACGTAAGAGAGATTCATCGAAATCATCTAAGCAAATTTTGGACGATGACACCTTTAACAGAACCGCAAGAACGCAAATTTCAAAATTTTAAAATTGAAAACAGCGAGGAGTTTGGCTATGTTTCGGAAGTTGATTTAGAGCACCTGGAAAGCCTATATGACTTACATAATGAATTAGCCTTTTGTCCAGAATCGTCCCCAAAGGCGAAATTACCGAAACTTATTCCAAATTTAAACGATAAAACTAAATACATTATTCATTACAGGAATTTAAAACAATGTTTAGATCACGGACTGACTTTGAAGAAGATACATCGCGTTATAACATTTAGGCAATCTCCATGGTTAAAAATTTATATCGATAAAAAACACACGCTTACGAAATCAATCCAAAAAACGAATTTGAGCGCGATTCCTTTAAATTAATAAACAACGCGGTATTCGGTAAAATTGATTAATAAAACGTAATGGTGATATAATTAAATACAAATATACTACTAAATAAACATTTAGTGTATTAAAAAGCATTTTAAACAAGATAGCTGCACAAAGGGCTATTAAAAACTTAAGATAATCAACGCTTTTCTTCACTACATAAATCAAATGAGTTTAAAAACAAAAGAGCTCTAAAAAGTAAATGTGCTATAATTTTCATATATACAAGAACTTAATGAAAAAATTAACCTATAACTTGATGAATCACAATGTAAATATAATTAATACAAGTATATAACTAACTAAACGTGGTGAATTAAAATGCATTTTAAACAAGTCAGGTACACAAAGACCTATTAAAAACTTAAGATAATCAGCGATTTTCTTCACTATATATAAATCAAAGAAATTTAAAAACAAAAGTGTTGTAAAAAATAAATGTGTTCTGATATACGAGGACTTAAAGAAAAAATGAGGTATAACTTGTTTAATTTTCATATATACGAGGACTTAATGAAAAATTGAGATATAACTTGTTTAATTATTTATGTTTATATTTAAGCAAAACCAATCAAGGCATCAGCTTATTGTAAGTAGAGGTAAAATTTTTTGTTGGAATAGAATATTAGTTCCAAATTAAAGTTTATATAGATTTTTATTTTAAACATTTTACAAGTGGGAAGCGAACAAAAAGGGGGTCCTCTATATACATCACCACACCCAACTGGAAGAGCGTATTCATCCTTTAATTGCTGAATGTAAAGCTTTTCGCCTAAGTAAAAAATATAAATAACAACACCAAAAATATAATACAAAAACTACTTAACTCACCATTAAGCAAGGTATATCTATTTTTAATATAATCTTTAACATGATCTTCAATTATGTTTTTTCTCTTAATTTTGACGAGTAACGATCCATTTTTCTCACAAATAAAAACTAGTACAACTAGACTGTTGTTCGTTATATATATATATATATATATATATATATATATATATATATATATATATATATATATATATATATATATATATATATATATATATATATATATAGCTTTTAAGGTGTCGCACAAGCGCACTAGCAACGCAACCCCACAACCAATCTCATGTCTTGCTCTATTCTGAACAAAACTGAACGATTTTTTACACTTTGAACAATATAAACTGTTGGAAGACATAATTAACAAAACTAATGTGTGTAAGAGACTAGCTAAATGTTGGAAGATGTAGGCTGTGTCTATTTTTTTAAGCAACGCATCGATATTTTTTTTAAATTAATTTTTAATTTTATTTACATTAACTACAGTGCTTCTTATGAATTTAGTTCATGCTTTCTTATAAATTCATAATATGTTAGTATCATAACAGCCACTCAGGCAGTCCTCAGGACTGGTATAAAGAGTAACTGATAACTCATACTATATTATACCAACACTGTTTAGCTACAGTTCATTGCACCCACAGTATGGATTTTTGTTTCTTATTGCACTTACTTAATTTTCTATACCTATACAATATTTACTTACTACTTACACATATACACACACACATACACACATATACACACACATACATACACATATACATACACTGGCCACATATTATTGTTAGTTGGGGTTCGATACACTTATACACTATGGATCCTGTCTTTTATTCAGTATGTAAGTTTTAATGCGTTGGGCAAACACTGAAGCCGATGGGCTTCCTTTGAGGTGTTCTGGAAGTTTGTTGTATTTTTTTTTTCAACCACACACCACGAGGGCTTACAGCCTAAATACTATCGTACCGTGGGTGTTGATAAGGAGGAAATAGGCAGCTTGTTAATTCTGGACTTGAAGGTTTGGAGGTTCGGAGGAGAAGGAAAAACATGTGCCGGCAAGGAATTCCACAACTTGGAAGTCCTCGGGACAAAAGAGCGGGCATAACAAGATGTTCTATGTCTGGTGACCTGGACAGTAAAAGGGTGCTTTCGCTCTGTTCCCCTGGTAGATCTGTTGGGGGCAGCAGGTGGGGGAACTATGGAGGAAAGCTCCTCTGAGCAGTGCCCGTGCAGATATCTATAAAAGAGAGAGGTCACCAACGGCACGTCGGTGGGCAAGGGATGGGAGCCTTTGGGTGAGGGTAGGGTCACCGATGAGACGTATAGCTCTCTTTTGAATGGAGTCCAGGATAGCGAGTGTAAAAGCGGCAGCGGCACCCCAGATGTGGGAGCAGTATTCGAGGTTTGGCCTTATTTGTGAAGTATATGAGGTATAGCTGGTGAAAAGTATTTGCGAGTCCGGAAGAGGAAACCTAATTTCTTAGCAGCCGCTTCTGCAATCGATGTGACATGTTGGTGCCAATTAAGATTCCGATCCACAGAAATGCCAACAAGAGAAAAGGACTCATTAATTTGAATAACTTGGTTGTTCATTGTGATAGGTCTAGGGCTGGTGTATCTCTTGTGAGAAAGAAAGCAAGACTTAGTTTTGGTGGGGTTGAATTGTACAAGATTTCTACTTCCCCAGTCTAATATTTTTTGGAGATCCACGGAGACAGAACCCTCCATGAGTCTGCGATCCTCATCTAATTGGGCTAAAGAGACAGGCTTAGAATATTGTATATTTGAATGGAGGGTGCTGTCGACCGCGTAGCTGTGAACTGGGTTGGATGTGCCCCAGAGGAGGTCATGGATGTGGAGAAGAAACAAAGTAGGGGCTAAAGCTGAACCTTGAGGAACTCCTGCATTAATTGAATACAGTTTAGAGGAATATCCATCCACAACAACAGATATGCTCCTGTTGGAGAGGAAATTTGCTGTCCACATACAGAGTTTTGGTGGTAGGCCATAGGCCGGAAGTTTATTAAGCAGCGCTGCGTGCCAGACCTGGTCGAATGCTTTGGATATGTCTAAAGCAACAATCTGGGATTCACCGTGTTGTTCCATAGACTTGTTCCAAGAATGGGTGACAAGGGAAAGGAGGTCGGCAGTCGATCTGCGCTGACGGAATCCATACTGCCTGTCGTGGATTAGACTGTGTTTTTCAAGAAATTTTAGTAATTCAGTGTTTATATACTTTTCCATCACTTTAGAGACGACTGAAAGGAGAGAAATGGGCCTGTAGTTGCTGGGAAGCGCTTTGGATCCTTTCTTGGGGATGGGTTGTACTCGAACAGTTTTCCAGTTACTAGGGAATATGCCTTTATTATAAGATATCTGAAACAGGCGAGTCAGGACAGGAGCAAGCTCTGGTGCGCATTTTTTGAGAACAATTGCTGGGATCTGGTCAAGGCCAGAGACTTTCCTGGTATTAAGAGAAGAGAGCATCTTTCGTACCTTTTTAGTTTTGAAAATGATATCCGTCATTTTATGCGCGACATTGGGGACTGTTGGTGGTTGAACATTTTGAGGTGGGTTGAGAGTAGAATTGCCGGCGAACAACCAAGCAAAAAGTTCAGCCTTGCCCAGGGCGGTAGAAACAATTTCATCCCCTGAGACAAGAGGTGGGAACGTGCTTTTGCAGAAATTATTCCCAATAGATTTAGCAAGAGTCCAGAAGGGTTTGCCACCGTTGGAGCTTAAGAGGACTTTGTTTTTGATGTGGTTATTAAACGAGTTTTTTGCCTCAGAAAGAATGCGGACATAGCAATTTCTTGCGTCGTTAAATGCTTGACGATTTTCTTGACTGGGATTGTGTAGAAGCGTTTTGTGAGCTTTGACCTTTTCAAGTCTGGCCTTGTCACAGGATTTAGAGAACCAGGGCTTTTGAGTGGCTGAAAAGGTTTTCTGTGTACGTGAGATAAATAATTCCATGCCAGCTTGGATAATTTCGGTGACGTTTTGTGAGATATCAGAGGGGTCAGGATGAGAGAAGCAGACAGACGCCCATGGAAATGAGGAAAAGTAATCCCGCATTTCGTCCCAGTTTGCGGAGTTGTAGTGCCAAACGATACGTGGGTGTGATGACTGTGTGACCTCGGGTTGCATTGCGCAGGAAGCAGTGACCATGCCGTGGTCTGAGTGACCAAGGGGGGCGGTGACTGATATCTTATAGCATTCAGGTTGTGTAGTAAGAAGGGGATCCAAGGGATTTGAGCTGTGTGTTGGGATACGAGGAAAGTAAGTAGGTTGCTGAACCATATTGGCTAAAGAATTGCTGACTGCAAAGGCCTCCGCTGCTCTCCCTTGTGGATCGGTTTTTGAAGATCCTAGCCATTCCTTATTATGGACATTGAAGTCACTAAGAATAGTGACCTCGGAGAAAGGATATTCAGAAATCAGATAGTCGGTTTTTTCAGAAAGGTAGTCAAAGAGCTGGACAAAGTTGTTGTCAGAAGGTGACCGGTAAATGCAACAGATGAATTTAGTTGCAGCCCTGAGAGAAAGTTTTATCCATAGTATGTCTTTTCTTCCAGGTTCTAAATTGGGGAGTCTGGTGCAGGGTAGATTGCTACAGACGTATGCGCACACGCCTCCATGCAATCTAAAGGAAGTAAGGAGCTCATACCCCGGGAAATTAAGGTGATTAGTGGCTGTTTTGGCACTGATTTGGGTTTCGGTGAGGAAGAGCAGTTGGGGCCTGTTAGCCTGGAGGAAATGGTGGACGGAGTTCAGGTTAGAATTTAGGCCACATATATTCGAAAAGGATATGTTAAATCTCGATGTTGGCGCCCCCTGTACACCCCTCTCCCGGAGATCCGAATGGAGGGGTATTTTGCCTCCGGAATATTTGGTACAAGGAGGAGCCATCATCATTTTTGTTTATAAGGGAAACCGACTCATACACCAGAACCGGAAACGTCCGTTGGGACTTCACCGGCCCCTTGATGTATAGGGTGGTACCTCCTCGGGCGTGAAAAAATCCTTTACTATTACGTAAAGAAAATTCCACTACCACCTGCCATGGATTGGATTGGATCAATGTCTACCCCTTTAAAAATAAGATTAATAAAGGGACTATCAATTGTCCAATAGTTATGCTTTTCGACATAGTAGGAGGATACAAAACATTATCATTTTGCATCCATGCCTATTGTCGTATGCTCCAATTGCCCGGTGTGTGAATCTCTGTAGTCCCTTACAAGTATTGGCATGTGACTTGTGGTAGTTGTTTGCTTGTCTTGTTTCGAAACAGTTAATGTTCTTCACTTTTATATTAAGTCCACCAACGGATGCTGTTTCATCAAACAAACTACTAATTTTTGTATTATTCAAGTGTATGTTATAAACTTCTTCAACATCGTTTTCCCCGTTTTTTCAGGACCAAGCTGCTACAAAGGGAACATTCCCTAATTATTTGCAGCTCTATGAAAAACCTCTTACAACTAGCACAATTTTTAAATGTTATTGTGATAATGAAGCTGCGTAGTGATATCCTTTTGCTTCTCCTATCCTACTTGAACGCATAGAACAAAAATATTTTGACTCAGAACAATAATATATTTCAAACACGTAAAACCAAGGCGAGATTGCTATATTTTCTAGACTAATATCTTGATTAATAGAATGTGGTAAATATGAATCGTCTGAAAGTGATTCATAAGACTAATCACTATGTTCTCTTGAGGAGAAAGCCGATATAGAGTCGAACCAGTCAGACGAATTATCCCCCGAACTATAACCATTTTACCCTCAGGGCTCGTCCGCGGCCTTGCCGCCCCGATAGCACTGCAACCTTTGGTTGATTGTGCATACCCTTAGTCTTACTCCACACATTCCAAAATCACTGTGCCTTGAACTAGTCTCCACAGCGATTGGTAGGGTGAAGTTTTATATTGCTCTGTCTCCGGTCTACACTGACCGTAGATCAGTTGTCTTTTGCGGTCCAGTTTTGCGGTGAAGTTTTATATTGCTCTGTCTCCGGTCTACACTGACCGTAGATCAGTTGTCTTTTGCGGTCCAGAGCTTTACACTCGCACAAGATGTGCTGGGCTGATTCCTCCCTCTCTCCGCACAGTCTGCATGCGAGGTCCCCTTCAAACCGCCCCATTTTATGCAGGTGTTTCTTGATGGCCATGTGTCCCGTCAAGAGACCTGTTGTGTTTCTGAGCTGTCCTCTGCTAAGATTTAGCAGCTCCACAGCTCTCTTTGAACTGGGTCCGTCAATTATTCACTTTCCATGTCTGAGCCCTGGACAGTCCGCCCAGTACACCTTGTGTTGGTTTCTGACCCAGGACTTAATGGTTCCCCTGGCAGTGCTCTTTGTCACGCTCAGAGCCGTTTCTGGTCCCATAAATGATTCTGCTGACCCTCTCTTCGCGCGACTGTCAGCTTCTTCATTGCCTTTGACCCCCGAGTGACCCGGTACCCAGATGAGGGTCGCCTCATTCTGCCCAGCCAGGTCGCTTGTCTTGTCTCGGCACTCACTTACCAGCCAGGAATTTACCCGTTGGCTACTTAGTGCCTTAAGGGCTGCCTGGCTGTCTGTGGCTATGAGGATCTGCTTGTTGGTGTAGCTCCTCCTCTTGTCCTCCCGAACACAGTTCAGGACGGCGTACATTTCGGCCTGAAACACCGTTGCATGGGCTCCTAGGGAAATACTATGACTTACCCTCGGTCCTTCCGAGTAAACACCTGCCCCCGTCCCACGCTCCCCGCCGGGTCCGTCCGTGAACCAGACGAGCGCGTCCCGTGGTATGCCCGGTGTATCCTTCCGCCATGCCTCGCGGTCGAGGATTTCCACTGTAAAGTTGTTTTCCCTGCACATTTGCGGGCTCGCGAAGTCTGACCTCATTTCAAGCATGGGTTTCTTCACGATCTCCTGAATTTTGCAGTGGCCCCTGAAGCCTGGGTTGATCTTCAGTCTACCATTGCAGGCTAGTCTGTATAGTCCTAGCCTGACCTCCCACATAATAAGTAAGTGTGTGTGTGTGTAGGGGGAGGGGGGGGGGAGGGGTGGAAGAACTATAACCATACTCTGAACCCATTCTTAAATGAAGTATTATAAATTTCTTTGAGGTTATATAGTCTACTTAAAGTGGAGAGGGGAGAAACCAACTTCCTTGCGTTTTCTATTTTTAACGTTTATTTGTTCTTTACTGCTTTATGGATAAAAAATATGTATTTAAGCATTACTAAATTTTAAGCTAAATTGAAAAAATATATGTTTTTTTTATTACGCGTCCATAGCGGATGTTGACGGTTGAGGATTGTTAGTAGATGTTGATGGTTGAGTATTATTAGCAGCATTATAATGACCCCAAGGTAAAGTTAATACGTGTTGGGTATTAAATATCTTTTGTCATCGTGTGGACTTAACTAACGTTTTATTTGTCTTTCTGCAGTTACATGGCCAATCTTAGTTTTTATTAAATTTTGAGACACATGTGTTGTTTCTCCTCTTTTCGAGACTTTCAACATAATAATTAAATGTAATTTGTGTTTTAGGGACGCCTTTTTTAATCCCCTTCAATTTTTTTCTCTACAGGTTTTTCATCACAAATTGTTTTAGTAGCATACATTTTAATACGTAAACCTACATATTCAGTCATTATCTTTCCATTTGTTTCACCCTTCATTACCCCTGGAACCTTTTTGTTGACTGAGGTATACACCACCGATTATTTTTGGGCTAATCTGAAGTATCAAAACGTGTATAACAATCCCGTTTAATTATTTCGTACGGATATCTGTTGCGAATTAAATAAATTATGGAATCTGTGTCTCCGTACAGATATGAGCAGTCGTCACCAAATATTGGTTTCATATAATCATAATGCAAATCGCACAATAAAACCTTTTGTGGATCGAAATCTCAATTGGCACCAACATGTAACATCAATTGCAGAAGCGGCTGCTAAGAAATTAGGTTTCCTCTTCCGGGCTCGCAAATACTTTTCACCAGCTAATCTCTATACCTTATATACTTCACAAATAAGGCCAAATCTCGAATACTGTTCCCACATCTGGGGTGTAGCTGCCGCTTCTACACTCGCTATCCTGGACTCCATTTAAAAGAGAGCTATACATCTCATCGGTGACCCTACCCTCACCCAAAGGCTGCCATCTCTTGCCCACCGACGTGCCGTTGGTGACCTCTCTCTCTCTCTCTCTCTCTTTTATATATATATATATATATATATATATATATATATATATATATATATATATATATATATATATATATATATATATATATATATCTACACGGGCACTGCTCAGGGGAGCTTTCTTCCATAGTTCCTTCACCTGCTGCCCCCAACAGATCTACCAGGGGAACAGAGCGAATTCACCCTTTTACTGTCCAGGTCACGAGACATAGAACATCTTGTTATGCCCGCTCTTTTGTCCCAAGCACTTCCAAGTTGTGGAATCCCTTGCCGGCACATGTTTTTCCTTCTCCTCCGAACCTCCAAACCTTCAAGTCCAGAATTAACAAGTTGCCTCTTTCCTCCTTGTCAACACCCACGGTACGATAGTATTTAGGCTGTAAGCCCTCGTGGTGTGTTGTTGAAATAAAAAGAAATAAAAAAAAGATATAAAAAACTCATTCCAATATATGTTGGTTTATTAAAGAACACTTCTATTATCGCTAGATTTTCTTTAAATATTGTGGATGATTTAAAATGAGCGTTAGCGATACGAGCTTCCGCACCATATCTACCTTCCCAGTTTGTAACGAGTTTATAGTTTACGTGTTTCCAAACGTTTTCGATTGTCTTTCCAAATATCGCGTTGTTCAGTTTAAATGTGTATTTTTCCAACTCGTTTTTCGTTGCAGCTCTGAATTTTGTGTTAATGTCAATATATTTTTTGAGCCAAGGCGCTTGATTGAATTGTAATATTTTATGTATTTTACTAATGACCACACCGTGCTTAACAGCTTGTTAGAGTAAACGATAGTGAGCTACATATCTAGATTTTTGTATAATGTCGTCATGAGTTTGGTATGTTTGGAGCCCGGTGTTCGGGGCAAAACGGTAAATCTCTATGAAAATCATGCAGTTCCTTTGGATAGTTAAGATCTACTTCTAAAATATACCCAATTTCAGATGTATCAGATATATTTTCAACATCAAAACTTTTAATTTTTTCTTCAGCACCCATTTAAACCCTTTAAAACCCAAATAATCGCCTAGACTGTGGCCATACATGTTGTTAATATCTAAGTGTAGGATGTAGCTATCAGAGCTATTAAACTCATATTCTACACCCATGTATTTATTATTTGCTTTGGCATATTTTGTACAACATTGTACTAGTCGACCCTGTATACCTCGCTCTATGAACATTATCATATCTATGTCTGTGAGCAGTTCCAACTCGATTTTAGTTGTGTACAACATACGTTGCCAGAAATATCTAGGTAGTTTGTATGGGTTAGCAGGATCTAAGCCAAAAGCGTCGTAGAAAGGTTTTCTAAAATTTTGAAAAACGTCTGCTAATGTTTGTCTTAATCATCGAATAATCGAGCAAAGAGTTGCAACCAAAGACTTTCCAAACTTTTTGAGCGTGTGTGTACTCTTCATCGCTTATATTTTTATTTTCTAAACTGTTATAAAAATCGGTTTTCTCTGGTAAACTATCAAGATCTAATTTTTCAAATGAATCCAAAAAATCATAAGGTAAGACACCTTTTCTTTGCAGTAAACTAATTTTTTCCTCATCAATATTTGTGTTATCTATAAAATCGTAGGCTTCGTCGTTATCCATTCTACCTTCCTCTCGAAAGAACTGCCCCCTTAAAATAGGGTAATTTTCTAAATATGAGGCCAACATCTCAAGATTCTGTTTAAAAATCTAAAAGAATCAATGAATCTAAAACTAATTAAATTGTCTTGTATGTGTTTTGTTATTGAAATATATTTATGCTTTGTTATACCCAATAAATCTACTCGACCATTTATTTTGCTAGCCATCTCAATGATAATAAATGATAAATCGTAATTCATGTTGTGAAATACAACAGATATCGCATAATTCTCTTGTAAATTGAGATTTCAGCTTTCGTAGGCCCGAGAAAACCTAAGCTTACCCGTAAAATGATCATGTTCGCGTACTCTTTTTTCTCCGGTTTTAAAAGGTTCTTCACAGATTTTACAAGTTTCAGAATTTCTAAATTCAGACTCTTGTTGTGGTGTTAATTTTTCCATGGGTATATCACACAAATAAACAGTCTCTACATCCTCTGCAAACTGCTCCAATTGTTTTACAAACCAATCGATACAATCTTTTCCGTGATACGACTTATAAAAAACACAGAGTAAGATCATCAAAACAATGTACATAATAGCGAATACCAAATGGAATGTGTTTTTGATACGCTTTTATATCGTGTGATTTTTCCAACACTCTAAGTCGGCATATATTACATAACCTAGCTTTAATTTGTATTGAGACTGAGTAAATTTTAAACTTTGATTTTTTGCAGATGACTATGTCAGTTTGTAATGATTAAGTATGCTACAATCTATGCTGTGATAATCGAGTTTTTCTTGATTATGAAAATAATGTAGACACCTTTTACAAAAAAGGAATTTTCCATGATCTTTGCTAACTGGGTTAGATAGTAACCTAGATAGGGTCTTTATCCACACAAAATGATATTTTATGGGCTCACCATCACTATCTGAACTAGATTCGAAATCTGGATGGTAATTTTGATTTGTAAAAGATTAACGTGTCTTGATTGTTTGGTTTTGCTTAAATATAGTGGGTATACTGTAAATTTATTATTTGTCTTTTTAAGATAATAAACATTACCGCTAATTAAGTTCTGTTTTTCAAATTCTGGTATTTGTGGAATAGTTACAGGAAACGTAATACCTTTTAGTTTTAAATGTTGTGTATAGTGAGGATAAGAACTTACTCTATCCGGGTGGGATGCAGCTGGAAACAGTACGGCTGTTACAGTCCACATAAAATAATCCTTCAGTTTCGACATTATCTTCAGTTTTGACGTTGGTGTAGGCCTTCTTATTAGCAATTTCCTTTGATAGCAACACAAAGCAGCATCCAACACGTAATGGGTTATAATGATTTATATTTAGTTGCAAATATAAAAAAAAATTCAAAGCCCAACCTTAAAGCCAAAACTACAAATTAGTACCTACAAATTACTCTACTTGGTAAATCGTTTAATTTTAACACTTTAAAATGTTATTTACCGCTCTCACTTTCTTGAAACTCGCTAAGTTTTCTAATAAGCACGTCTTTCACGTAAGTTTCAAACCACTCGTTTAAATCTGTGGTATTTTTATGTATTGAAGCGTTCTTTGTAGTCAAATACTTCTCAGATCTAACTTCTTCATTATCTTTAATTACAAATATTGCAGAAAATATTGCATCAACTTTCACGTTTTCGCACTTTTCCCATATCCCAGTAATGTTACGTTTAAATAGCTTTGAACAATCACAGGAAAATTCTAGCGGCTCTTTGTGGGATGGATTTTTTATTAACGCAGTGATCATACGACACTTGAATGCCGTCTGGACAATCGTCCATACTACTCGTCAGTATAGACGTTCCATTTTTTGGTTTCGAAAACAACAAGCGACTGTTTGATTGTTTTAATTTATACTCCTCCTTTACAATTGGAATGAAGAAAATGAGCAGATGTAGGCACATATCCGCTCCTCGCAGACGTTTTGTTTCCACCCAACACCCCTACCCAACTTGAACGCTGTTTGGTTTCGAAAACAATCTCAACCAACCGTTTAATTGTGAGCTCCCGTTTTTAAACTCCTTCCTATTCGTATGCTCAAATTGAAAAAATGTATAGGTGTTTGTTTCCACCTAGTTCTGCCAAACCCCCCACCCCCCAACTTGTGTTTTTAATTTTATACCTATATAGCTTGTTTGTATAACGCGTTTTAATTTTTTACATGTATTCATTTCAGTCAGGCACCTTATAGCATACATATATTTTTGTATTTTAAATTTCGTAAACTGTTTTTTAATAATTTGTTTTTTGTAATAATGAGATCATTTGATATATTTGTTTATCTTAATATATTTTTGTATCAAAACTGTTTTACTCAAAATGTGTGTGTGTGTGTGTTTTGTTTCTTTAACGTCGGCCTATTTCCGCGACTATGGCCAATCACCGGCGCCAGGGAGCAGTTTCACCTCACCATCCTGGAAATTTTGCCGAACCCCTGCCTTTCTGTAAGGAGGGTAGGGATCTTTAATGTGCCCAACATCGCATGGACACGGGACCGACGGCTTTACGCCCCCTCTGAAGGGCAGAACGTGCAGACATTCAACTTGCTCAAATACAATGCCAGAACCTCGGTTGATGTTAATTGTACAGTATGTACTGAAAAAGTGAAAGGAGTACCCTGGGATCCAACCCAGTACCCTTCGGTTTAGAGACACACGTTCTTACCTCTGAACCACCGAGGCTCTTTTTACTCAAAATATAATGACTACTTTTTTAAATGTTTTTATTTTATTTATAAAATGAAAAACCTTGCAACATTGTACAAGCTAATATAAACGTTTCCATATCAAACCAGTACCAGTGTCAGACGGCTGGTCGGAAATGCTGATAAGAAGTGTATTGGCCTCTTTACTTGGCAATACAGTTAACTTATTTAATGTGTTGATATAACACATAAAATATAAAGTAAAAAAAATGGTTTATCATTCGGATACATATTTAAAATCAGATGTTTTACTTTTTTGGTTGATGTGTTTTAGGGTGTGTGTGAAAATCTGTACATGTTGTGTATGAAGTTTTAGTGAATTTTTTAGTATTTTAAGTGAAATGAAAGCAGATAGTATTTTTTACAGAAAAATTGTATATATTTTTGGTAAGTAAAGTTTCGTAGATTGCAGCTTTTGAGGTTTTAAATACATTTGTAGCAAATTTTCATGGAAAACCTTAAGTCGGTTAAACGTGTTTTAAATCAGCTTAAAGAATTACTTCTTAGATTGCGGCTTCTGAGGTTTTAAATACAGTTGTAGCAAATTTTCATAGAAAACCTGAAGTCCTTTAAACGAGTTTTAAATCAACTTAAAGAATTATTTCGCAGATTGCAGCTTTTAGGTTTTAAATACATTTGTAGCAAATTTTCATAGAAAACCTGAAGTCTGTTAAACGAGTTTTAAATCAACTTAAGGAATTACGACCTATAACAAGTTTAAATCTAGCGTGTCACATGTTTCAAGTTGACATAAATTTTCTTTAAAATGATAAAGTATGATGATAAAAAATGTGTATAACTTATAATTGAACATCTTTGTTGTTTAAATGAGTGGACAGAACAGAATATATCTACTATCTCACGAAAAAAAGATAATTCCTAGATATTGTTTTTTAACACCTAAGTAGATGATCAATCGTGAAACCGTGAACAGCGCACTCTAAAAATTTAGTAGTGAAAGTCTAGAACTCGATAAATCTAGCTGCGTTACTTCAAATCGTCTCAAAGTTTTCTTTAAAAAGTAAATATTAAGCATAATGGTAAAACAAAAAACTACCGAAGAGCTAAAATGTTATTATATATATATATATATATATATATATATATATATATATATATATATTAATAAAGACGACGGAGTTTTAGTAACTACCATAACGCACTTGCTGCGTGCCAACTAGGTTAAGCAAAATAAACATGAAAGTTAACCAGAATGGAGTCGGTGCCGTCACATCTTGAAAGAATTGTAGAGATTAATTTTTTGTTAAGACTACATAAAAAACTGTCTGGGGGGAGGGGTCTTTATATCAAACATGTTTCAAGCTGAGACAAATTTTTCGTTTAAAAATTAAACGTGATGTTAAAAAATACGTATCGGAAAGCTTTTTTCATAAAGAAAGGTGAGTTTTAGTGAAATACACTTAAAAATTCAGCAAAATGGATACTGTGACGTCAGCTCGAACATCTTATATCGTAAATAATTCAATTTAAGCTTCACCATGTAGAGTTTTTAACCATTATTCATTTTAACGGATTATTTGAATCGAGACGATTTAAAACCAAACACGTAGAGTTTCAACCAACAAATAAAAGAATTGACTGAGCTCATGCGTCCTACACAATATTTAAATTCTAGACATCAAGACGATTCATATGATACCAAACATCATACCTCTAAACCCATAAATAATGAAGCTTCTATACGCATGCGCTAAACTTTAATTTAAAAAATGGAGGTAACACAGATTTTATGTAATAAATAATATTTGTCAACAGTCTATATTTCACTAGAAATCATAAAAACTAATTTTTTTTGTTTAAACTCGTTTATAGAGACAACTAATGTTATCTCTGAAAATCTCTTAAAACTATATTGTGATCTATAAAACTGTTTTTTAATCTTTAAAACAATTTTTTTCCACAAAAAATTTGCTGCGAGACAGATTTTTCTCTGTTGTCTATTTTATTTAATAATATTGAAGCTGCTATTAACAACATATTTCATCTAGCGAAATAGGAAAAGTCTTTAAATTGATTTAAAATTAGTTTAAGTAGGCTCCTGGTTTTATATGAAAATTTGCTAAAACATATTCCTAGTAAATACTACTTACCATAGATAGGTATATCCAAATTTTCTGTAAAAAAACACTATCTGCTTTCACTTAAAAAAAAAAAAAAAAAGTCGCCAACACTTAAGGCACAACACACAAATTTTCACACACCATAAAACACACATAGACACTGAATTAACACCTGTGGTGTAAACATATTAGCTAAAACACTATACGGTTATTTCAAAATACTAAACGTTTATATGATCATATCTGTATGGAGATAAAGATTCCATAATTTATTTAATTCTCAACAGAGATCCACACGAAATAATTAAACTATAACTAAAGCACTAACGCTCAATGTGCTCTGTTCTAATCAGTACTTCCGTCAGCCGGTTGGTATTGTTGCCCGATTAATATTGAAACGGATATATTGTGCAATGCTAGATTTTCCTTCTATGAATAGAAAACAATTCAAAACGTAGTCATTTTATTTTTGAGTAAAACAATTTTGTTACAAAAATATAATAAAATAACAATTTCTACAAAAATATTGTTTGTTACACTAGAATAAAAAAATATGTCAAATGGTTTGATTACTACAAAAACAGTTTACAAAAATGAGAATACAAAAATATATGTATGCTATAGGCAGCCTGATTGAAATGAATACATGCTAAAAATTAAAACGTGTTATACAAACAAGCTATATAATAAAAACACACATTATTAGAAAAACATATTAGTAAAATTCTATTGCACTTGTAAACACTCCATCACTTTATAGTCTCCTTTATATACAATCATAAGTTCACCATTCTACATTTTTATGTCGTTTCTTAAAACACATCAGGATTAGTGATGGGGCAAAACTTCAACCATTATGGCTTCTCCAAACTCCATGTTAGTTTTGAAATGTAAACTATACGATAGTTTTTAGTCAAAAATTGTTTTTACTCAAAATAAATACAACTATTACAAAACGCACACGTTATTAGAAAACCTGGGAGGAAAATTCTATTGCGCTCGTAAACACGCCATCACTTAGCAGTATTTCTCCTTTATAGGCAACCATAAGCCCATCAGTCTTTATTTGTTGAGAAATTTCCTGAAACACATCAGGATTGTTGATGAGATGTTGTGAAACTCGATTGGGTAAAAAAACATGTTTATTTTCCAGCTCAACCTCTCTTGAACAAGCTGCTACAAAGAATTGGGGAATGTTCCCTTTGTAGCAGCTCGGTCCAGAGACAACTTAGGGAAAACCATGTTGAAGAAGTTTATAGCATACACTTGAATGATACGAAATTAATAGTTTGTTTGATAAAACAGCATCTGTGGGTGGACTTAATATAAAAGTAAAGAACATAAATTGTTTCAAATCGATGCGTTGTTCATAAAAATAGATACAACCTACATCTTTCAACATTTCGCTAGCCTCACAAATAATTCTTCTTAATTATGTCTACTAACAGTTTAGAGTGTTCAAAGTGTAAAAAATCGTTCAGTTTTGTGCAGAATAGAGCAAGACATGAGCTTGGTTGTGGGGTTGCATTTAAATTATATGAGTGCAACACTTGTGGTAAATCTTATAGAAGAAGCGACATGTTACTTACTCATAAGAGAAAAGTTCATGAAGAGCTTACTACAACTGCAAAAAATAACATCAAGGAACGCGTAACAGAATTATTTAAGAACGACTTCGAATCGAACAACCCATCAACTAGTACACTTAGTGATGACATACTAGATTATGAAGATGACCCGGTAATTATGAAGATGCTAATGTGTTGATTGGTCGCTTAAGACATTTAATTATTAAATATTGAAGAACCATCCAGCTTATAAAAATATTTTAAACATTTTACGTCGTCGCAATATTATCGAGTAAGTAGCACACAATCCCGATTTAGGGCCTAACAATCCCAATTTAGGGCCTAACAATCCAGATTTAGGGCTAAAAATCCCGATTTAGGGCCTAACAATCCCGATTTAGGCCCCCACAATCCGGATTTCATTTACCTCCTTCTAAATATTTCAATCAACCCTCGTAATGCTAGTACTACTATCGATGCTAGTGCTATTGTGTGACGTCTTAAAAGATATATATATATATATATATATATATATATATATATATATATATATATATATATATATATATATATATATATATAAAACAAACAGCAGTCTAGTTGTGAGAAAAATGGATTGCTGTTTATCAAAATTAAGAAAAAAACACATAATTGAAGACCGTGTTAAAGATTATCTTAAAAATAGATGCTTAATGGTGAGTTATAAGCAGTTTTTGAAAATCATTTTTGGTGTTGACATTATTATTTTTTTACTTAGGCGAAAAGCTTCACATTCAACAATTAAAGGATGGATACGCTCTTCCAGCTGCGTGTGTGGAAGTCTATAGAGGGCCCCCTTTTTCTTCGCTTCGAACTTGTAAAATGTACGTAAACTTTAATTTGGAACTAATATTTTATTCATATAAAAAAGATTTACCTCTGCTTACTCTATAATCTGATGTCTTGATTGGTTTTGAAATATAAACAAGTTATATCTCACTTTTTCATTAAGTCCTCGTATATGCGAAAATAATAACACATTTACCTTTTAGAGCACTTTTGTTTTTAAACTTACTTGGTTTGTATGGTGGGTTGATTTTTAGTATAGTACATTTTAAAGATGTAATTTTAAAAAAATGTATATTACTTTAAGCTTTAAATCAGTTTTACAGAGATCACGCCATAATTTTGTGTGTGTGTGTGTAAAAATCAGACACATTTATTTTTTAGAACACTTTTGGGTTCTTTGAGTTATATAGAGTGAAGTAAATTGTTGATTATCTTAAGTTTTTAATAGGTCTTTGTGCATCTAGCTTACTGAAAATGTTTTTCAATTCACCAAATGTTCAGTTAGTAGTAAATTTATATTTAATTATATAACCATCATGTTTTACTATGCAATTTTGTCCAATACCACGTTGTTCATTAATTTAAAGAAAATCTCGCTAAAATTCGTTTTTGGGTTGATTTCGTAAGTGGGTGTTTTTATCAATATAAATTTTTAACCATGGTGATTGTCTAAATGTTATAACACCATGTATTTCCTTCAAAGTCAGATGATTTATATATTTAGCTTTATCGTTTAAATTTGGAATAAGTTTAAGTAATTTCACGTTTGGAGACGATTCTAGACAAAAGACTAATTCATTATGTAAGTCGTGTAGATAATTGTGTTCTTGGGTTTCTGTTAAAGGCGTCATCGTCCAAACTAAATTTTCAATTTTCTAACATCCCCACACTGACTGTCTTCTAAATTTTTTGCTAATTTCTCTAAGCTTTTCGTCATAAATCTAAACAAATCCAAAAATCTAAGTTTTATGTGTGTTTTTTGCGCTGTAACATCTTCCGACTCCTCCTGATTAACCAAAACATGTTTACTAAAAGTGAAGTATCGCTCTTTGTTTTGAGCGAAAACATCTAATTTTCAATCGTATTCCGCTAACTCTTTGATAAAGAGATTACCCTGAGGGATTGTTAAAAAACAGGAATGCATTTTGGAACTTGATAATTTAGATTGCAGATGGAGTGAGTCGGACCGTGATGATTATTAAATTCGAGCAAATGGTCGTGCGCACGAACCTTTTCCTCATCGGGACCGAAAGAACTTTCACAAACATGTCATAATTTAGAATTTTGAAATTCCTGTTATAAAGTTTCTGTTAAAAGCATCACCATCCAGACTTTGCTTAGATGGTTTCGATGAATCTCTCCAACATCGTTTTCTAGGCATTCTACAAAAAGGCTAGCGGCGTGCGGACCACGATATGTGACAAATTTTGACTGCGAGTCGTCGAAAGAACATTTTATATAATACGGGAAGGAATACGGTATGTGTTTGTGAGTCTTTTTTATAAATGACTCGCAACAATTTTGAGGCTGTTCAGTTTCCAAAGGGGACAAAATACTCTCAAAATCAGCATACACATCGACAGGAACACTAATTTTCTTTTCAAAATCGACAAATCTTGTAAATTCTCCGGTCTGTATTTACCACATTTAATCTTCCACAAGTATTATTAATAAAAAAATTCAGAATGAGGACATGGGTTTTAGGTGGTCTCTTCTTGTTGACTCCAACGTGAATGTCGTCTTTATAACTACCCACACTGCTCGTCTACATAGATGCTCCATTTCTAATTTCGAAAACAACCTCAAGCAACTAAAAAATGAAGCGGTCATCATACAGATGACTTTTTAGAGCACTTTTGTTTTTAAACTTATTTTATTTATATGCTTAATAATTTTATAATATATTTTAAAGAAAGAAAATTGTGATTATCTTAAGTTTTCAACTAGTTTACATAATATTACGTTGTATCTATCATGTTTAAATGGTTTTAAATTCACCTGATTGAACATATATATCACCATTTCGTTTATTTGTATTAACAGATTTGTGTCATGTTATCAACCTTCAATTTTATACTTTCTATGTTAGGATTATTTGCGAATAAATTTATGTTGACGCTTAATTTGGTGTATTTTTTTTTTCCACAAACATTTATCTCAACAATTGTCTATCAATAAAAATCAAAAACAGATCAAGGATGAATAGTGAATTCTCACGATAAACAAGGTAAGTTTGAGATTTATAAAAAACACAATAGTTTTCTTAGCAACTATATTACTATATTGTATACATTTTAAAAATTACGGCGCCCCCAATTAAAAAGCTGAAATTAAAAACTTTAATGATGTTAATGATGGTCTAAAAATGTGATTTGAATAATATTGAGGAATATTATTCATCGCTACTACCTATAACATTAACCTATCTCAAAAAAATATTCAAGCGCCGCTTTATCACAATATTTTGTTTCTTTCATATTTATGTGAGGACTCAAAGCCGTTAAATAATTTGTTTTCACCACGTTTTTTCTACATTTTTTGTTAGTGACAGAACATACAGGGTGTTCTGAAAGTAAACTGTTATACTAAAGAAATTAGATTTTTTCACTGAAAAAGCTTTCTTGAGTTTTTGTGACACATATTTGTGGGTAATCTTCTTATCATTTTCATCATGTCTGTGTGTCATCTTACTCGTCAGACTTGTCTTTGCTCTTGTTTTCACCTTTTCAGTAATAGCTGTAGTGAACCAAAAACTTTCTTATCTAAGAGTTTTTTCTGTGTGAGGTAGGTTTGTTGTTGAGATAGGGGTTCAGTGGCAGTTGTATCCGAATTTTTTGTTGGATTTTCAATTATTAAGAAACATTTTTTGTAGAAGGTTTCGCGTCAGTCTCAAACATTTCATATAAAATTTTGTCCTTGTATTTATTCTTTCAAACACGCTTTCACTCGCCGGTATTCAGTGAGGGTTGTCAGCCGAGTAGTTCAATGTATCGTATTTGTTAATGTCGTTCTTCATATCGTTGAAAAAGTTGTCTGTCTCTACTAAAATAATTAAAGAGTCGGAGAACTGTAAAGTCGTTTTATCGCCATATTTAGTCTTTAAGTATCCTTACATAAAGTCGTATATGATGGTTTTTGATATATATAATATCGAAAAACCAACATATATAGGTCTGTCATAAGTTACGTGCGTTCTGTTCATTTGTATGCCGACAAAGTCGTCCGTGAAAATAGAATGATTTTTAAAGTTCGGTTTGTTAATGTATGTCGACGCGCCCGGTTTACGTCCGATATTGTCCCAATGTGTTACAAGCTTTGCGTACACCCGTTAGATGTCTAGTATTTGTTAATGTCGTTCTTCATGTAGTTGTAAAAGTTGTCTGTCTCTACTAAAATAATTAAAGAGTTGGAGAACATTAAAGTCGCTTTATCGCCATATTTAGTCTTTAAGTATCCATACACAAAGTCATATATCATGATCTTTGATACATCTAATATTGAAAACCCAACATATGTCGGTCTGTCATTCGTCATGCGAGTGAGCTGGCTTATAAGAACGAATTGGATTTTATGAGTATTGAAGAGTAGGATAAATATTTAAAATCGTGAAAAAGCAGTCCGCGCTTTACTTTTTCACGGCCTTTTATGACCCCAAGCTAGAGTTTTCATTGAGTTTAATATAATAGGCGCTTGAATAAAACTATTATATCAGATAGGTACTTTTTTCACAAAAATATCTCTGAATTAACGAGGAATACTGTTGGTTGCTTATGGCTTCTAAAATTTGTATACTAATCAAATTTATATTTTATTGAATCATTTTTAATAAACATGTTAATCGATAATTTTTAATGACGTGTAGTCTAGTGCAGTAATCCAAAAATTTTTTTGTAATATGTGCTCCTTTGTGATGTTTGTAAACCTGTTTTATAATGTAATAGCAATTTTTGTTTATTAGTGTAATATACCTTTTCGATAACTCATTTTAAATGTTTTTTTAATGTAATAGCAATTTTGATATGTCCTTTCCACACCTCATTTTTAAATGTTTTTGTAACGTAAGACTAATTTTAATATGTCCTTTCCACACCTCATTTTTAAATGTTTTTAATAGAAGCTGGAACTGGTACTAATAAACGCTTAAATTCAAATATTGTGTTTTATTTGAGCAATATTATGTTTACTATCAGGATGTCCAATCCCAAACATATGGTAAGGCGGGTGTTCATCGAACTTTGAACTGCTCTAGCAGTTTCATAATGGCTGGTGAACGTGTAAGCTGCATCGGATGTTTGAATGCTTTACTATTTTGAAATAACCGTATAGTGTTTTAGCTAATATGTTTACACCACAGGTGTTAAATCAGTGTGTATGCGTGTTTTATGGTGTGTACAAACACAAAAAATTATGGCGTGATCTCTGTAAAACTGGTTTAAAGCTTAAAGTCAGTCGAAGAAACTTTAAGGAAATTTTGGGAAGTGGGAGAGGTTCCACCTGAGCTGCACTTATCCGAGAGTGAGAAATTGGCTGAAAACCTTTTCACAGCTACGCATGCTGGTGACTATAATGGTTGCTTTAGCGTTTGCCTTCCTTTCGTTACAGAGAGACCCACCTTTTCAGATTAAATAAGCCAAGCAGACCGTAGACTAGCATGTCTCGAAAGAAAATTACAACGTCAACCCATCCATGATGGTCTGTACAAGGAGTTTATGATGGACTACCTCACGTCGGGATACATGTCTCTATTAACGATGGCGCCACCAGAAACTGAGTCATATTTCATCCCCCACCATGGTGTTACCAAGGTTGACGGTAACACCACGAAGATTGAGTTGAGTCTTTGACGCCTCTGCCAAAGACTCAACCGGTGTATCCCTTAATGACACTCAGCTCGTTGGTCCCAAACTTCAAACTGTGCTGTTTTGTTCAATTTTCGCCTTTATTAAGTCGCATTTACCTGCGATGTCAGGCAAATGTACCGCCAGATCCTTATTGTTGAGGATCATCGAAATTTTCAATTCATTGGATGGAGATTTTCGCCGGATAACCCTATACAAACGTATCCATTGAACACTGTGACCGATCCCCTTTTTTGGCCATCCGCACTCTTCATCAATTAGCCGATGAGGGAGTCAGTACTCACCCCCTGGCAGCTCAGGCACTTCGTTCAAATCTCTATGTGGATGACATCCTGTGCGGTGCGAGCTGTATTTCAACTGCTAATCAGTTGAAAACACAACTAGTAGATCTTCTAAGCAAAGAATGCTTGGAATTAAGAAAGTGGTCCTCCAACAAACCGCAACTGTTGGAAGGTATTTCTATTGCCTATTGTCAAACACATCCTCTAAGTTTCGAAGATAATGTTAACGCAGGAGTTAAGGGCCTTGGTTTGCAGTGGAACGCCTCGGTAGACACCTTTTCATTCGGAGTCAAAGCAAATACCTCATCTTTTTCTAACCGCTCCATTTCAGCGGGGGTGGCTCGCATCTACGACCCTCTAGGTTTCCCATGTCAAGTCATATGGTTTGCTAAAAGCCTTATTCAGCGACAGTGGTTATGCGGCATCCATTGGGAGCATCCACCCCCCGACGAACTTAACCGGCAACGGCTTAAGTCCCAGGCAGAGATGATGTGCCTATCGTTATTCTATCATTCATTTTATAATCATTTATGTTATATTATTTGTGACTTACACGCCTTGTGTGATGCATCCGAAACCGGATACGCCTTAGTCATACACGTTCGAGTTATTGACGCAAGAGGATGCGTGTCTGTCCAACTTCTTATCGCCAAGTCCACAGTGGCACACGTTAAGGTCGTTTCAATCCCTAGATCAAAACTGTGCGCTGCCCTTCTACTGTCAAACCTCAGGTCTTTGTTCTCCGCACTCACGCAAAGTCGGACTTTCGAACAAATCGTGGCTTGGAGCGACTCCATTGTCGCACTCAGCTGGATATGATCGTCACCTCGCAGGCTTAAAATCGCTGCCCTCATGATCCACATGGTGGACGAGGCCTTCCTTCATTAAGCTTATGTTACTGCTGGTCTGATAACCCATCAAACTATGTCCATTGTCCCAGCAGTAACCATCGTTAGTTTTAGTTTTTCAAGTAGGTTTAGTCTTAGGTTAACAGTTTAGCCTATCTATGTCATCTCACATGGTTTAAAGTCGCTGTCCCCATGCTTTAGATGGTGGGCGGTGTTTCTTTCGTTAAAATCATGTTACTCTTGGTCCGGTGATAAATCAACATGTGCCCGTTAGCCCAACAGTAACCACTTCTAGTGTAGTTTCTTCGAGTCAGTTTAGTTTCAAGTTAACACATGTATTGTCTATGTGTATATGTGTGTATATATGTGTGTGGGTATGGGTGTGTGTGTAGATATTCGGATATGCAGTGACTTTAGCGCTGATATTAATGATCATGTCCTTTCGGTCTCGTCATGCACGACCGATTTTTAACTTTTTCTCTTTTCTTAAATCACGCCGGGTCGTGATTTGGTGGGCGGTATGTTGTGTCCTGATATTGTTAGTCCTCACCCTCAATCTCCCCGAGTCCACCCTGTCCATCCTTAGTCGGTAACCCCCATCCCTGATGTCCTCCACAGCAACTACAGGTGCAGAGACGGCATTGGTATCCAAGTGAGAGTTGTCATGGAGCATCAGAATTGTTGTGTTATAAAAAACTGCCATGAAAAATTAGAACTGTCATATCACATACATTAAACCAGATCACCAAGTGTAGCAGCGACAAGAGAGCTCAACACTTCATCACTTTTGCATCGGCCGGCGACCAGTCAAGACCGTAACCAGAGCGGTTCCAACCGGGTCCCGGCGATAATTAGTCACAAGTCCATACAGTTTCCGGGGCATTGTAGCGGTACGTGAGCCTCATTATAGGGAGCACCAACCTCCCGATGAGCGACGGACCCGTGGCCTGAAGTCGGTACGTGCGCCTCGCGTGCCGAGACCCCTCTTGCAGCGAGCGACGGACCCGTGGCCGGAAGAGCACCACGTGCTTATGAGTCTGCATTGTTAACTAGACAATTGCATCACCGCGGCCATCCCCTGAGGACGACGCCAGCAGCTATCAGCCTACCCATCTCAGTCTCCCACTGTAAGTCACCTTTTTGTTGTATTGTTATTGGGTCACAACATTCATCCCTGTATTTAAATTGATAACTTTGTAGAATTAAATTGTTATCGTTTTATCACGTGTAGTTATTACAAATCTGTACCTACAAAGAACAATTCCTCTGGTCCTTCTAATGCTAGCCTTTTCTGGACCGTACAGCTTGTTTATATTTCAAAACCATTCAAGACATCAGATTATAGAGTAAGCAGAGGTAAAACTTTTTATATGAATCAAATATTAGTTCCAAATTAAAGTTTACGTAGATTTTTATTTTGAACGAGTTCGAAGCGAACAAAAACGGGGTCCTATATAGACTTCCGCACACCCAGCTGGAAGAGCGTATCCATCCTTTAATTGTTGAATGTAAAGCTTTTCGCCTAAGTAAAAAAATAATAATGTCAACACCAAAAATGATTTTCAAAAACTGCTTAACTCACCATTAAGCAAGGTATATCTATTTTTAATATAATCTTTAACACGGTCTTCAATTATGTGTTTTTTTCTTAATTTTGATAAACAGCAATCCATTTTTCTCACAACTAGACTGATGTTTGTTTTATATATATATATATATATATATATATATATATATATATATATATATATATATATATATATATATATATATATATATATATATATATTAAGATGTCACACAAGCGCACTAGTATCGATAGTAGTAGCAGCATTACGAGGGTTGATTGAAATATTTAGAAGGATGCCGAGGTAAATGAAATCGGGATTTTTAGGCCCTAAATCTGGATTGTTAGGCCCTAAATCGGGATTGTGTACTACTTACTCGATAATATTGCGAGGACGTAAAATGTTTAAAATATTTTGATAAGCTGGATGGTTCTTCAATATTTAATAATTAAATGTCTTAAGCGATCAATCAACACATTAGCATCTTCATAATCTACCGGGTCATCTTCATAATCTAGTATGTCATCACTAAGTGTACTAGTTGATGGGTTGTTCGATTCGAAGTAGTTCTTAAATAATTCTGTTACGCGTTCCTTGATGTTATTTTTTGCAGTTGTAGTAAGCTCTTCATGAACTTTTCTCTTATGAGTATGTAACATGTCGCTTCTTCTATAAGGTTTACCACAAGTGTTGCACTCATATAATTTAAATGCAACCCCACAGCCAAACTCATGTCTTGCTCTATTCTGCACAAAACTGGACGATTTTTTACACTTTGAACACTCTAAACTGTTAGTAGACATAAGTAAGAAAAATTATTTGTGAGGCTAGCGAAATGTTGAAAGATGTAGGCTGTATCTATTTTTATGAACAACGCATCGATTTGAAACAATTTATGTTTTTTACTTTTATATTAAGTCCACCCACAGATGCTGTTTTATCAAACAAAATATTAATTTCGTATCATTCAAGTGTATGCTATAAAATTCTTCAGCATCGTTTTTCCTAAGTTTTCTCTTGACCAAACTGCTGCAAACGGAACATTCCCCAATTCTTTGCAGCAGCTTGTTCAAGAGAGGTTGAGCTGGAAAATAAACATGTTTTTTTACCCAATCGAGTTTCACAACATCTCACCAACAATCCTGATGTGTTTCAGGAAATGTCTCAACAAATAAAGACTGATGGGCTTATGGTTGCCTATAAAGGAGAAATACTGCTAAGTGATGGCGTGTTTACAAGCGCAATAGAATTTTCCTCCCAGGTTTTCTAATAACGTGTGCATTTTGTAATAGTTGTATTTATTTTGAGTAAAAACAATTTTTGACTAAAAACTATCGTATAGTTTACATTTCAAAACTAACATGGAGTTTGGAGAAGTCATAATGGTTGAAGTTTTGCCCCATCACCAATCCTGATGTGTTTTAAGAAACGACATAAAAATGTAGAATGGTGAACTTAAGATTGTATATAAAGGAGACTATAAAGTGATGGAGTGTTTACAAGTGCAATAGAATTTTACTAATACGTTTTTCTAATAATGTGTGTTTTTATTATATAGCTTGTTTGTATAACACGTTTTAATTTTTAGCATGTATTCATTTCAATCAGGCTGCATACATATATTTTTGTATTCTCATTTTTGTAAACTGTTTTTGTAGTAATCAAACCATTTGACAAATTTTTTTATCCTAGTGTAACAAACAATATTTTTGTAGAAATTGTTATTTTATTATATTTTTGTAACAAAATTGTTTTACTCAAAAATAAAATGACTACGTTTTGAATTGTTTTTTTTTTTTATTTATAGAAGGAAAATCTTGCATTGCACAATATACACGTTTCAATATTAATTCGGCAACAATACCAACCGGCTGACGAAAGTACTGATTAGAACAGGGCACATTGAGCGTTAGTGATTTAGTTGTAGTTTAATTATTTCGTGTGGATCTATATTACGAATTAAATAAATTATGGAATCTTTATCTCCATACAGATATGAACTTACAAACGTTTAGTATTTTAAAATAACCGTATAGTGTTTTAGCTAATATGTTCACACCACAGGTGTTAAATCAGTGTCTATGTGTGTTTTATAGTGTGTGAAAATTTGTGTGTTGTGCCTTAAGTGTTGGCGAATATTTTTTTTTTCAAGTGAAAGCAGATAGTATATTTTACAGAAAAATTGGATATACCTATCTGTGGTAAGTAGTATTTACTAGGGGTATGTTTTAGCAAATTTTCATATAAAACCAGGAGGCTACTTAAACTAATTTTAAATCAATTTAAGGACTTTTCCTATTTCGCTCGATGAAATATGTTGCTAATAACAGCTTCAATATTATTAGGTAAAATAGACTGTTTCGCAACAATTTTTTTGTGGAAAAAAATTGTTTTAAAGGTTAGATACAGTTTTAGAGATCAGAATATAGTTTTAACAGATTTTCAAAGATAACATTAGGTGTCTATATAAACGAGTTTAGACAAACAAATTAGTTTTTATGATTTCAAGTGAAATATATACTGTTGACAAATATTATTTATTACATAAAAGCTGTGTTACCTCCATTTTTTTAAATTAGAGTTTAGCGCATGCGTATAGAAACTTCATTATTTATGGGTTTAGAGGTATGATGTTTGGTATCATATGAATCGTCTTGATGTCTAGAATTTAAATATTGTGTAGGATGCATGCGCTCAGTCAATTCATTTATTTGTTGGTTGAAACTCTACGTGTTTGGTCTTATTTAAATCTTCTCGATTCAAATAATCTGTTAAAAGGAATAATGGTGAAAAACTCTACATGGGGAAGCTTAAATTGAATTATCTACGATATAAGATGTTCGGTCTGACGTCACAGTATCCATTTTGCTAAATTTTCAAGTGTATTTCACTAAAACTCACCTTTCTCAAAAAGCATTCCGATACGTATTTTTAACATCGCGTTTAATTTTTAAAAGAAAAATTTTTCTCAACTTGAAACATGTTTGATATAAACGCTAGATTTAAACTTGTTATAGGTCGTCTTTAAAGCTTTAATTTTAAACCGTGCATGGTTTCACATTGCATTATTAATTTATTAATTAATATAATATATCTCCGATACAACCCCCTATCGGGTTTGTGCAAAATCTGTCCTTAGCTTTTTTGGCTCAGAATCGGCCGATACTGAACCAATGGGCGAGTGGGCGGTTGATCGTGATCGATGGAGGGGTGAAGCGCTCTGATTGGCTAAATTGATACAAAATGACCGTGTTCTGGGTGAAAAATGGCAGCTTTCAGCTCTAAAACGGTCTCTGATTGGTCAATTTTATCTAAATGAGCGTGGTCACGCCCCCAAAGTGGAGGTACTAGGGGGGTGATTTTTGAAAATGTGCATTTTGAAAGGGGTAGTTTTTTTGTGGGCTAGAACTCTCATAGCTTATCTACTTATTAGTTTTACCGGTCACATTACTATGATTACTCTGAAATGACAGAGACGTGTTGGTTTACAGAATTGAAGGTCGTTCTTACAGACATTTACTTTGGTTTGTTAGGTACATTATCTTTATCTTTTAATAGTATATAACTTTTGTCGAATTTTCGTAAAAAATCAATAAAGCTCAATATATCCGTTATTCTACAAGATATGAAAAAAAGTTATTTACATTAATTATAGGGTGTCTTGAGCTACATCTTAAAAAAATATTTCTACAATCACAGAATGGCCCATAAGTCGGTGATACAAATAATTTTCCATCGAAATATAATGCATCTTTGTAAGTAAAGAAATTCTGGATGCAGCAAGTGCGTTATGGTAGCGAATTTTGATTAAATGCTTTATATTTGAAAAGCTTAATTTGCTATTAACCTATAAGGTTGACCAAGAAACGGATTTTTTCGGTTACATTTTAAGTTTACTTTACACTTGCTGCGTCCAGACTTTTTCATACTCATTATGTTTTAAAGCATGGCTTAAACTAGTATCATTTTTCAATGAAAAGTCTGTAATTACTTTGGTATAACAGTTTACTTTCAGAACAGCCTGTATGTTCCGACACTAAAAAAAAATGTAAAAAAACGTGGTGAAAAAATGTTATTTAAAGATTTTGACTCTTCACATAAATATTAAAAACTAAATGTTGTGATAAATCCACACTTTAATTTTTTTTGAGATAGGTAGATGTTTAAGGTAGTAGCGATGAATACTATTCCCCAACATTATTAAAATCACATATATGGCCATCATTAACATCAAAAAAATTTGTTTGTGTTTTTATAGAACCTACATTTGAAATATTTGTAAAGTCTCTTACTATAGTTGTAATATTTTCATTAGTATAAAAATTGAATACACGTGTTATTTGGTGATTTATAAAAAACTGTATTTGTAATAAATCACCTTGATCATAACTAGATTGGTGAAACTCTACTGAAAAATGTTTTTTATTGATTCAAAATCCTACAAAAATTTGTTTATGTAATTGTTCAACTCCTGCGAGAAATAAACTACAAGTGTTAAAGTCAAAATCTTAATACAAATGCGAATAAGGTATTCCGATTGCATGCTGCAATTTAAAAAATATATAGTGCTTACAAAAACTTATTGCATACTATAATTTTTTTAAATATATAGTTCTTACAAAAAAAACTTATTGCATACACTATAACACAAACTGGCTATGTTTATATTACATTACAACTTCTTCACATGAACAAAGAACAGTCAACACTTTTAAATTTGCCTTCGATGCTGAACAAACTTGATGCTCACATCATCATACGCCAAACTATAATTCCAAAAATCATCTGAAAATCAGCATTTGCTGAATTTATCATTTTAATTTTGCTGACTTCTAAGAAAACGTGGAGAGAAGGAGGCTTTGTTGGAAAATAACGAATTTCGAGAATTTTGTATTTACGTTGTTTTATTAAGTCTTTAACAAAGATTTTTTTGCAAACACCATAAGGGGACGCCATCCCCACGAATTTGTAAGTAAAAAGTGTTTGTTATTTTAGGAGGAACATGAAACAATTCGTTTATTTACAGTTTGAATTCAAACTAGCAGGCCCACAACTGGTGGGGCTAAATTTAAAAAAGATTTATGATGAATGTCTCATACTCGTAGAAGACAAATGGGTAAAAAAGAAAATTATAGCATCAAGAGTCGCTTGTGGTATTACATACATTCAGGTAGTAATAATATTAATACACATAGGTTTAAAAAATTAACTAAAGTTTTTAATTTCAGTTTATAGATGCGGGGGTGCCATAAATTTTTTATTTTATTTTTTTATTTGAGTTGTATATATAAATATATTTATGCTTTGTTATGCTAATATAGCTGTTAAGAAAACTATTGTTTTTATCAATCCCAAACTTACCTTGTTTATCGTAAGAATTCACTATTCACCCTTGGTCTGTTTTTTCGTTTTTTATCGATAGACAATCGTTGATATAAATGTTTGTGGGAAAAATTAATAATACACCAAATTAAGCGTCAATATAAATTTATTTGCAAAAAATCCTAACATAGAAAATATGAATTGGGGGGTTGATAGCATGATGCAAATATATTAATATATAAACGAACTAGTTATATATCTTCAATCAGCTGAATTTAAAAGCATTTAAACAGAATATATACACACAAAAAAGCTGTTGCATTAAATACCATAACGTAATATGCCATAACGTAATATTATGTAAACTAGTTTAAAAACTTAAGATAATCAACAATTTTCTTTCTTTAAAATATACTAAATAATTATTAAGCATATAAATCAAATAAGTTTAAAAACAAAATTGCTCTAAAAAGTTATTTGTGATGACAGCTTCATTTTTTAGTTGCTTAAGGTTGTTTTCGAAATTAAAACTGGAGCATCTATGTAGACGAGCAGTGTGGGTAGTTATAAAGACGACATTCAAGTTGGAGTCAGCAAGAATAGACCACTTAAAACCCTTGTCCTCATTCTGAATTTTTTTATTAATAATACGTGTGGAAGATTAAATATGGTAAATACATATCGGAGAATTTACTTAGATTTATAAGAACCTCGGTGGTTCAGGGGTAAGAACGTGTGCCTCTGAACCGAAGGGTACTGGGTTCGATCCCAAGGTACTCCTTTCACTTTTTCAGTACAAACTGTAACATTAGCATCAACCAAGATTCTGGAATTGTATTTCAGCAAGTTGAATTTCTGTACGTTCCGCCCTTTGGAGGAGGCGTAAAACCGTCGGTGCCGTGTCCATGCGATGTTGGGCACGTTAAAGATCGCTCCTCTCCTTACATAAATGCCGGGGTTCGGCAAAATTTCCAGGATAGTGAGGTGAAACTGCTCCCTGGCGTCGGTGATTGGCCATAGTCGCGGGAATAGGCCGACGTTAAAGAAACAAAACACACACAACACGCACACTTAGATTTATTGATTTTGAAAAGAAAATGCTGTTCCTCTTGTGGTGTATGCTGCTTTTGAGAGTCTTTTGTCCTCTTTGGAAACTGAACAGCCTCCAAATTGTTACGAGTTATTTACACAAACGACTCACAAACACATACCGTATTCGTTCGAGTACTGTATAAAATATTCTTTCGACGGCTCGCGGTCAAAATTTGTCACATATCGTGATCAGAACGTCGCTGAAGTTTTTGTTCAACGTTTAGAAAAAACAGTTTTAGAGAGATTCATCAAATCATCTAAGAAAAGTTTGGACGATGACACCTTTAACCGAAACCCAAGAACGCGAATTTCAAAATTAACAATTGACAATTTAGTTTAAACGATGACACCTTTAAACAGAAACCCAAGAACGCAAATTTAAAAATTTTTAAATTGAAAATGTACTTTGGACGATGACACCTTCAACAGATGCCCAAGAACGTAATTTTCAAAATTTAAAAATTGAATTTTTAGGGGACATCGAGGAGTTTGGCTATGTTTTGAAAAGTACCTGGAGAGCATACATGACTTACATAATGAATTAATATTTTGTCTATAATCGTCTCCAAACGTGAAATTACCGAAACTTATTCCAAATTTAAATGATAAAACTAAATACATTATTCATTACAAGAATTTAAAACATTGTTTAGATTACGAACTGACTTTGAAGAAAATACATGGTTTTATAACAGTTACACAATCACCATGGGTAAAAATTTACACCCACTTACGACATCAACCCAAAAACGAATTTGAGGGCGATTTCTTTAAATTAATGAACAACGTGGTATTCGGCAAAATTGCTTAATAAAACATCATGGTTATATAATTAAATGCAAATATACTACTAACTAAACATTTTGTGTATTTAAAAGCATTTTAAACAAGCTAGCTGCACAAAAAGCCATTAAAAACATAAGATAATCAACGATTTTATTCCTCATATATAACTCATAGAAATTTAAAAAACAAAAATGGTCTAAAACGTAAATGTGCTATAATTTTCATAAATACGAGAACCTAATGAAAAAGTAAGCTATAACTTGATGAATCAAATTTAATGTAAATATAATTAAATACAAACATACTACTAACTAAACATTTGGTGAATTAAACAACATTTTAATCAAGCTAGATACACACAGACCTATTAAAAACTTAAGATAATCTACGATTTCCTTCACTGTATATAACTCAAAGAAATTTAAAAACCAAAAGTGTTCTAAAAAATAAATGTGTCTGATTTTTACCCAAAAAAATTAATAGCGTGTTCTGCGTAAAACTACTTTAAAAACTGAAGGTAAGTAATATACAAATTTCATTAAATTAGGTCTTTAAAATATACTATACTAACATTGATCCACCATACAAATCAAATAAGTTTAAAAACAAAAGTGGTCTAAAAAGTAAATGTGTTACAATTTTCACATATACGAGGACTTAATTAAAAATTGACATATAACTTGTTTAATTATTTATGTTTATATTTAAGCAAAACCAATCAGGAAATCAGATTATTGTAAGCACAGGTAAACTTTTTTGTATAAATAGAATATTAGTTCTAAATTAAAGTTTACGTAGATTTTTATTTTGAACATTTTACAAGTTCGAAGCGAACAAAAAGGGGGTCCTCTATAGACTTCCACACACCCAGCTGGAAGGGCGTATCCATCATTTAATTGCTGAATTTAAAGCTTTCGCCTAAGTAAAAAATAATAATGACAACACCAAAAATATAATACAAAAACTACTTAACTCACCATTAAGCAAGGTATATCTATTTTATATATATATATATATATATATATATATATATATATATATATATATATATATATATATATATATATATATATATATATATATATATATATATATATGTGTGTGTGTGTGTGTGTGTGTGTGTGTGTGTATGTATGTATCCAACCGATAATTGAAAAATACTTAACTAATTTGGACCAAATTTGGGAATCACCCTTATTTTGCTAATGGCCTGGATGAGTTCGTTCAATCTTAAAGGCCAATTTTTCTTAATAAAAAATTAAAAAATATTTTTTAAAACACAATATCTCTCAAATTTTCTAAGTGATTGAAACAAAAATTTACGACTTAAAAGAACATAGAATATAGGTACCTAGTTGTTTTATATCATAAGATCCTAATAAGGTATTAGCTAGTGTTGTGAGAATACGTAATAAAATATTCGTCGAATCCGAGTATTGAAATATTCGTATTAATCCGAATATCTCTGGCAGCGTGATACGTAATACCGAGTCGTATATAGTAAATAGAGTGTACATGTACGATACAAAATCTGTATGATACGTAATACGGAATCGTATATAGTAAACAGAGTGTATGTGTACGATACAAAATCTCTATGTGCTGAATGACGTATAGTGCAGGGTCAGCCAGCCGATAACAGCAGCAACAGAATAAAACGGATTCGGTATTCGTATTCGTAATAACAAATATTAATCTAAACCTGCTTAACCTCTACGTACCCCGTGCCCGCAATATTGTATAACGGTAATCGAACTTTTTCTAATATTCCTAGAATTGGATGTATTCTATGCCGTTATATCCTGTTTATCTATTTTTAATTGTGTCAATTAGATTACACAGGGTTTTGTTGAAATTCAATTATATATATATATATATATATATATATATATATATATATATATATATATATATATATATATATATATATATATATATATATATATATATATATATCCAACCGATAATTGAAAAATACTTCACTGATTTGGACCAAATTTGGGAATCACCCTTATTTTGCTAATGGCTTGGATGAGTTCGTTGAATCTTAAAGGCCAATTTTTCTTGATAAAAAATTAAAAAATATTTTTTAAAACACAATATTTCTCAAATTTTCTAAGTAATTGAAACAAAAATTTACTACTTAAAAGAACATAGACGTGTTGTGTACCAATTTTCAAGTCGTTTGATCAAAGGAAAATAAAGTTACTCGAAATTAATAATAAAATAATCATCGGCATCAGTTCAGATTCTGTAATGCAATATCTACAATGTTGGACAAAGACAGATGACGTTATTTGTACTGTCATGCTATTTAAATAAATCGTAGATAAAAATCTAAACACTGGAAGCTATTGGAAAAGGTCAGACATTGTGAGAGCTACGACAGGGACGCCATCTCGGTGCAGGGCCATGTAGTTTGTTGTCACGACAGCTCTATTTTACACAACATTTTATAGGTAGAGCTGTGTAACTAACAATTTTGTAAATTGTCAGCGTTGGACCATTTCTTTCCTAATATCAGGACAAAGTTTGCGTCGAAAAGCGCTAAATATTAGCATGCGAATGTATACTAAGAAATAAAAAATTTAAAGACAGTGATTCAATTTGTTTAAAATCAATCTAGAACCACGTTTCATTATGTATAAATACTAATCTTCCCATTCTTTATGTTCACGTTATTTAAAATCATAGGCCATCCCTCTCTCTCTCTCTCTCTCTCTCTTCTAGTTTAAACTGACCACGCGTGGCTACTTGTCACAGAGAAGCGTATACGCTCACACTGCGCATCGCATAACCTGGAAATCGACTCCGCTGATGCGAATTCCTAATACTTATTGTTGTAAATATTCGGATTATTTTGATATTCGGAAGATACGGATTCATATAAAATAATATTCGGATTAATCACCGATTACGTTTTCACATTAAGAAGGGTATATTATATGTATATTTAGCGTAGAATAGGATGGAATAGTAGATGCCGTATAGTAATAAGTAATAATAATAACGTACACGTGCTAAATATAATTTTGTTTTATTAATATTGTCCAGGGCATACCAAGGTATTTTTACAAATATATGGGATAAGTTCGTGTTAAGTTTTTTGTAATTAATAAAATGTAACGGTTACCAATAACTAAACCAAAAAGATACTGTGGTGTTCATTATTTCACTTTTATTAATAAAAAATTATTTTATAACTGCACCAGCAGAAAACAATTGTTTTCATTTCAACTTCTCGTTTCAGCAAACCCCTGTGTTATCTAATTGACACAATTAAAAATAAATAAGCAGGATATAACGGCAGAGAATACATTCAATTCTAGGAATATAAGAAAAAGTTCGATTACCGTTGTTCAATACTGCGTTTGAATTATTATTGTTTATTTTTAGTGTACATAGATATTTGGTATTTTTCTAAATAGAACATACAAGTGTTTCGTTACTGGTAACTTTGTCTTAATATATTGTCTACTCTTGAAACTGCGATATGCTCCGTAAAAGGCGCATGACAGGGCAGCGATAAGAATAATCATGATGGAAAAATTGAACCAGGTTGGTTGTAGCTGTAGTTCGCAATAATTTTAGTTAAATCATATACAGTCCAATCGAAGTAAGCACTTATTTATAGTACGTCGTGAGAGTTTTTTGGTCCTTCGAGCCGGATAGTTTTTTGGCGGTTTATTCGCGTGATTTGTGCGACGAATGCTAATTAATAACAAACCTGAAAATATTAGTTTTCAATGGAACTGAGTTAGCTGAACAATTATTGTTAATTGCTGTCCTGTGGTCCTATGGTGGAGATCGTATGCAGAGATAAGTATAGATTAGACAATTTTCTATTAACATTTATCGTCCTTTTCGATATTTATATACTTGCATGTTCTAATAGTTCAACTTGCAACAAACTCCCAGATCTCTCTGAGGCCTAGGGTTGAACACACTGAGACCTCACAGACGATCTCCGGCGAGATTTGGGGAGTAGGCAGATTGAGGCCCCGTAATCGAGCTACAACAACCCAACCCACCTTTGTCCACCGCTCTAAGTAGTAGGCAGATTGAGGCCTTAGAATGTCCTTAAATATTTCCTTTACATACCTTTGTCCACCACTCTAAGGAGTAGGCAGATTGAGGCCTTAGAGTGTCCTTACATATTTCCTTTACATACCTTTGTCCACCACTCTAAGGAGTAGGCAGATTGAGGCCTTAGAGTGCCCTTACATATTTCCTTTACCCACCTTTGTCCACCGCTCTAAGGAGTAGGCAGATTGAGGCCTTAGAGTGTCCTTACATATTTTCTTTACCCACCTTTGTCCACCACTCTAAGGAGTAGGCAGATTGAGGCCTTAGAGTGTCCTTACATATTTCCTTTACCTCTTGAAAACGGCTCCAAAACAGGAGCCAAAACGTCGAGTTTTCATAAATTCTGGACGCGGTTCAACCCGAGAACCAAGTATGTCTCTGACTTCCTGATATCTAGTTTCGATACGAATAGCTCCGACCGACCCCGATTCGTTTTTGGGAAACATCTGTCCTTATACTTTTTGGGCCAGAACTCCCCATGGGCGTATTGATGTGTGGGTGAAACGTTTGGATTGAATAAATTTGTACAAAATTGGCGTTCTTGAGCTGAAAAGTCGCGGCTTTCAGTTCTAAAGCGGCCTCTGATTAGTCAATTTCGGACAAATGGGCGTGGTTAAAGGGGTGGTGCTTTCAAAAATGTGCATTTTGACATTTGTGCATTTTTTGTGGTCCTGAACTCTCATAACTTATCTACTGGCAACGATTTCATTGCATAAAGATGCACAGATGACGGAGCGCGTATACGAGGAAGGGAAAAATAATTACACAGGATGCTGAATGGGCTGGAGAGTGTGTTAAAACGAATCAAACTACAGATCAATATAACGAAAATAAAAGTAATGATGATTATAAGGATAGGACTCTGAAAATGGATGTAAAGCCAAACGGCCAACACCTTGAACAAGCAGAAATGTTTACGTAGTTTGGAATAATTATTACATTATGATAAATGTAGCAAAGATCTGATAAGGAGAATTGCGATAGCAAAGCAAGCATTGAATAGACGAAGTACTCTTCTCACTAATAAACATCTTAACTTGGACCTGAGGAAGAAGTGTATCAGGTCGTACGTATTGATGGGGCGGAAACCTGAACTTTGAATAAACAAGACATCAAGAGGATATAAGCTTTCCAAATTTGGACATGAAGAAAATTAATAAAACCCCCGAACACAGATAGAAAAGCCAATAACAGGAAGGCAAAATTTATTAGACAAAATCTGAGACATAGCTTTATTTAAAATACACATAATTAATAATAATAATAATAAATTTTATTTGTACCATAATAGCACCATATGTTGCGGCACACGTCATAGTTTTAGACATACATATTAACCTCATGACAATAAATTAATCTAATATACATAACAGTATATTGTAAAACATATAACAAACAAAATATGCTAAAATAATAAAAAAATGCATTAAAAGACTATGCAAAATCCAAATACAATAAAATAATATAAGCTCACCAGAATCTGCTAAATCTGCCAGAAATACAGACATTAGCATAAAAGTGCTTTTAACAAGAATTGACAGAAAGAAAAAAAAGTCTACACAAACAAATATACACACAAACTCTCTAAAATACATATTCACAAACAAATATATCTACAATCTAGCTGTCACTTTTATAAACTCTTCCACAGAGTAGAATATCTTCAGGGTCAGTTCACGTCTCATGTAGTTTTTAAATTGTATCAGTGGCATCTCCTTTGTTTCTTGACTCAGTTTATTATATAGCTGGATACCTCTAAACGTTATACTATGCTGACCCCTTTTCACACGGTATCATGAGGTCATCTTCTTGGCTTGTGTTGTATGAGTGGTAGGTGGCATTGGCTTTTTATTTGTTCTTATTTGTATGGATATACACTAGGCAAGCAAGTACGTAAAGAGATAGTATTGTCATTACCCGAGTCTTTTGGAAAATACATCTGTAGGACTATTAAAATCCACAGGAAGTCAGTACTCTAGTAGCTTTTTTTGTAGCCAGATCACAGTTTCCATTTCAGCGCCCACCCCACACAAGTATGCCATATGTAGCAACACTGTGGAAGTTAGCGCAATATAATATGACACTTCCATGCATGGGTTTCGTAAAAAGCCAGACCTAGAAACTTAGCTTCTAACAGTTGTAACTTATATACTGTTAAGATGGTCAGCTGAGCAGTCTCGTTTTTGCTCATTTTTAAGCAATTTGTACTAAACCACTCTCCTGCTTCTTTCAGAGTCCTACCAATTACCTGTACTGCTTCTGATGAATGTGTTTATTCTTACTTATATTTCAAAATGTGGTGTCATCGGCAAAAAGACAAATGCTGTCCGCATGTGCAAGTAAGTCATTTATATATACCAAGAACGAGACTGGGCCCAGTAATGATCCTTGAAGTACTCCAAATTTGGTTTCTTGTCATTTAGATAGTTTTCCTTCTATCCTGACACGCTATTTTCTATTTGTCAGGAGGTATGTTAATAGCTAATGGGTAACTCCTCTTATTACATAGTAGTATAACGTATCCAAAAGCATATCATGCGATAGAGCGTCAAATGCTTTGCTCAAGTCGCATAAAGCTACCTGAAAACAAAAGTAATGAAGATAAGTAATTAGAGGACAACAAAAAGGATATAAAACTAAACTGCTAGCATTCAACAATGGCAAAATCTGCCGTTCCACCGCTTTCATAACTGAGCTTTCATAGTTAAAGGTTAAAAAACTTCTAGAGTTAAACAGGCAACAACTGGGAACTCTGTTCGGCCTGTATACAGGACTCAGCCGCGTGCGTCCGACTGCGGACAGAACTAGACACCTGCTCTTTGGCAAGACCCAACTTGCATCAGAAGATCTGGATCAATATTCGTTCACAAAAATGATCAACATTTGTAAGAGTCTGAACTTTTGGGTGAAACATAAGACAATTAGGCGTGAGTCACAATAGACCTTAAGGGCGCAGTGAAGGGACTATAATAGCTTACTCACAATATAACCTAACCTAAACTGGCAGTAGCTTCTTTTATCCTCCCTCGGGGCTTGTCCGCATCTTTGCCGTCTCGATAAAACCGCAGCCTCTGGCTTATTGTGCATGCCCTTTCTATCTACTCCACCCATTCCAAAATCACAGTGCCTTGAACTAGCCTGCACAGCAATTGGTAAGGTAAAGTTTTATACTGCTCTGTCTCCGGTCTAGGCTGACCGTACATCAGTTACCTTTTGCAGTCCAGAGCTTTAAACTCGCACAAGATGTGCTGTGCTGATTCCTCCCATTCGCCGCAGAGTCTGCATGCCAGGTGCCGCTCTAACCGCCCCATTTTATGCAGGTGTCCCGTCAAGAGTCCTGTTGTGTTTCTGAGCTCTCCTCTGCTAAGATTTAGCAGCTCCACAGCTCTCTTTGGACTGGGTTTCCAATTTATGACTTTCCGTGTTTGAGCCCTGGACAATCTGTCCAGTATGCCTTGTGCTGTTCCCTGACCTAGGACTTGATGGTTCCCCTGGCCGTGCCTTTCGATACGCTCAGGACCGGTTCTGGTCCCATAAATTGTTCTGCTGACCCTCTCTTCTCGAGACTGTCAGTTTCTTCATAGCCTTTGACCCCCTCCCTAGCAGGCCGTCCAGGCACTAGAGCAGGGGAGACAGAACGCTCCCCTGCGGACACCCCGCCAGCAAAGTCCATCCCGCGAGTGAGGTGAACACCGCCCTGTCCCTGAGCATGGAACTGATCCACCTGCAGCAGGTCTCCTCTATTCCACGCTCCCTGAGAGATGCCAGTACCAGTCCGAAAGAGATGTTGCTGAAGGCTATGTCTAGGAAGGCCCCCAGCGCCACCTCCCTGATCTCCAGTGTCTGCACCAGTTGGTGCAGTCCTGTTTCTGTTGAGACTCCTGCTCTGTATGCATATTGTCCGCAGTTTAGGGGATATGCTTCCAGTACACTGCCCCTAAAGTACCCGTCGAGCAGTTTTTCCATATTTTTTTAGCGAGAAGGACATGAGACTTATTAGCCTCAGGGACTTTGCCTGGTCTGTTGGACGCCCAGGTTTAGGAATAGATACAACCCTGGCTAGTCTCCATGCTCTCGAAATGTACCCCAGAGCCAGGATGGCCCTGATAATGAGGGTAAGCGCCGGCACCAGTATGTTTATACCCTGTTGGAGCATGATGGGCATTATGCCATCAAATCTCGGGTATTTGAATGGCTTAAAGTTGTTAATGGCCCATCTGATTTTGCTCCAAGTAACCACCTCTTTAGCGACTATCCAGTCTACTCTAGATACCACCCTGTTGGGCGCCTCTATTTCTGAGTGTTCCTAGTCCGGAGGTGATTGGTGTATTATGTTGCAGCCGAGGAAGGGCGTCTGTAGTAAAACTTCCATAGTTTCCTCCCCCGAGCTTGTAAAGCCTCCCGTGGGTGTCCTAAGAGAGCCTATGTTGACCTGAGTGCCCTTGGACAGGCTCTTGTGTAGTCGAGCACTCTCGGATGTGTTCTCCACATCGTCGTAGTGCGTCCTCCCACGACTCCTTCCCGGCATCCCTCAGTCTTTTGTTATAGCTTGTTAGGGCATGTCTATATTCATCCCATGCTCCCTACTTTTGGCTGCGTTGAACAGCTTACGAACCTGCGTCCTCCTTTGCCTGAGGTCCTCGTTCCACCACGGGACGTTTCTGGTGGACGCCCTCATTTTCAGGGAGCAGTTGGCATTATAGGCCGAGGTGATTGTGTCTCGCACTTGGTCTGCCGCAATCTCGAGGTCTATTGAATTGTGTGTATGGTACTCTTAACCCCCCGCGCCTGGTGGAATTGAGGCGGGCTCTCCCCTTCCTGAAGAGAGTCCACCGCAGCTACCACGGCAGACTGGATCAGGTTTGCCTTCCCCTGGTCTAACGTGACCTCAGGATGGCTTCTGTCAATCACCGCTATCCTGAGGCCCTCCGCAGCCTCCCTATACGAGCTAGTCTGCGCGGTTGTTCTGACCCTGGCCCTTTTGGGACCTCTGTATGTATTAGGCGTGCTAGAGCCCGAGCACGGCCTCTTCTAACTCGCACTCCCCTCTTTCGCTTTTACAGGTGCGCTGGTCCTTTTGGGACGTGTGTCTGTAATAGGCGTGCTAGAGTCCGAGCGCGGCCTCTTCTGGCTTGCACTCCCCTCTTACGCCTTTACAGGTTTCTCGACCGTCCACGCTCCGGTCGCCATTTTCTGCGCCATCCGGAGCTTCTTTCTTTGCGCCCCGGAAAGACGCTTGGAATTCCGGGACAGTCCCTCTACCCCTGAAGTAGGGTACTCACTGGTGGAGGGGCCCATAGAGTCTGCGGACCTCGCCGCCTTACGGTGGGACCCTCCAGCTTGGGTGTCGGTGACAGGTCCGTGGCCGAAGTTACCCCCTGATCCTGATATCTACGTCGGCCGTGAGGCCTCCAGAGTCCGCGGACGCTGCCGCCCACTGGTTCGTCTCCGTTTCCGGAATAGAGTCAAGCAACGAGTCTGTAGCCGGAGCCACTTCTCGAGCCCCATTGGTTTTGGTTTTGTTCATGTTTCTCTTCTTCATGTTGTTCCCAAGAGAATGGGGGAAATACTGTCCACACATTCAGAACCCCCTGTGTGGTGCAAGGCGGGTTACTCTGGAGGGTTGCCCGGTACTATAGAGGTTCCGTTCATGACACCATCACCCTGGCGCCATCCATCCCTAGGCACGGGTTGCGTGACACCGTAGATTGGAGGAATTTTTTCGACCTCCACGTCTAGATCTGTCATGTTTAGTTATCAGCAGGGTTACCTCGTGCAGGATGCGGCTTTTCACCGCGCATGACGGTCTTGGGGAAAGCTTCATCGACAGCTAATGTTATTGTTTCCACTTCCTCAGCTTGCCCCCTGGAGTCTCGACCCCTGGCAGTAGCTTGAACAATTAAAACTGTTGAAGTTTTTGGGGAGTATATTATACGGATAATGGTAAATGGCTCAAATAGCAAAAAGCTAAGAAGGACATCGCGATGACAAAGTAAACATTTCATATAGGAATTTATCTTATCGTTAATAAACATTTTTGCCTAAATAAAAGGTGCAACGAGTCAATGTGTAGGGTGTTGCGATGTATAAGGCGAAAAGCTGTACTTTGAATAGGATGTGAAAAGAATAGACGCTTTTGAGAGAGGCGTGGAGAAAAATCGGCAAAGACAAGGTACACCGATAGAAAGACAAGTGTTAGAAATGAATGAAGGAAAATGCTCACTAAAGGCATTGACAAAAATATTGCAAATATTCCAAAAGACGATAACATTGTGACATCAATGTCTGAAGGAGAGCTAACTAAAAAACTAAAAGGGCTTACCAAGAGGAAAGCAGATGTTTTCTAGAGAAAAAACCCGGTCCTAGTTGATGAAGTGCGGGAGGTGTAGGTATTAGGTACAATTTGGAAAACCTAATTCATCGCAATACAATTTTTAGACCTGACGATCGTTCCGCTAACAAAGTTACCGTCAACAGAGGGATTAATAAATTGGTATAGGTATAATAAAATAAAAGAAATAAAGAGTCATGATAGTGGTAATTTATTCTTAGATATAAATGTAGGTGCTTTCCCTATTGTCTTCGAATATACATTAACTTCTGACGCTTTAAGGCAACTTCATAGCTCACACAGCTTTTTCCCGTTGCTGCTCAGCAACTTTCAAATTGAATCTGCGATCAGTTTCAATTTTACAATGTCCTAATATTGATCAAGAGTGTCTGATTTCAAGATTATATTATTGGGGAAACTATAGGAGTACTCTCTACTTGTACATTCAATATAGAGCAGTTTCACCTATCATCGATCGATATTGAACCTACTTGTACATATTTTTAAGCATTAATTTCTGCAACAGTAATTTTTATTTCAGATTTTATTCAGTTCCCGATCCTGGCATTGGAGATTTAGAATTTGCACTTGAGGATATAGAGAGAATCTATATTGGCCAAAGTTTCAGTGTCATCGTCAATATCAAAAATAATTGTGAGACACCGAAACATATCAAAGCAGTTCTTTCAGCTGGAAGTGTATTTTATACAGGTGTCAAAGCTAAATTCATCAAAAAGGCTGAGGGCGAATTTTTGATGCAACCAAAATCGTGTAAGTTATTGTATATAAAATTCAACCAATGAGAGACTTTAGTACCTCATTTTTTTAATATTAGTGAATTGATATAACGAAGGAATAAAGTGAAATCTATCTAGCCATGAAATAGAAGAGTTGTCACAACAGCTGTTTACTGTAAAGGTACTGTCACTTGCTCACGAGTATCTGTCAAATCGTGTGTAAATTAATTTAGTTTTGTGGTTTTTTTAAATCTTTAAACGCACGGAAATTAGTCATTTAAAAGTAGAGCAAGGAAACGGGGTAATGTTTTTAGCAAAATAAGGCAATTAGTCAAAAATTATACACGGTTTTTTGGTGAAAATTTTCGTATCTCCGAAAATAACAAAGCTATGGCAACCACCAAATTTGTTACGCAAATTTAATCTGAAATCTGTTTATTTAGAAAGTTTAAAAACTGAGTAATTTTTGCTTTGTTGTAATTTTGTTATTTGAAGGTAATAACTGTTGTTTAAATTACGGCACATCACACTTTCTTCATAATAATTAGAAATCTCTCTATATTAATAATTTTCTAGATGCTCCATTATTTTCTTTAGTGAATTTTCATTCAGAACATTCACTAATAGAGAGGTATCGATGGTAAGCCTTTTGAAAACTGTCTTCAAATGAGCACGAATTAGGGCCCTTAGAACCCAAATCCAAGGTCAGTTAAAAAGCTTATATATATATATATATATATATATATATATATATATATATATATATATATATATATATATATATATATATATATATATATATATACCAAGTGACAACTTTCAAAGCGGAACATAGGCAAATAACATGGGAAATCAAATATTTGCAAAATTAAAAGTGTGAGCAGCCATGACATGCCAAATTCGAATAATTTTGTTACCGTCAAATCAGACATTTCTGATTATTAATACACATTCTCCTGAAAAGCTTGACAATGAATAATAATAATAATAGCTATAGTAATGAGGAACAAGTGTTTATTGTAAAAACATATTACAGTGCTGACAGTTTGCGAAAAGTTTGAGATTTGTCCTCAGTTAAGTACGATGATCTGATTATCGGGCATAATGCTGATTGCACATTATTAAAAAATTACGAAAATCCTCGTTCACCATGATTTTGTTTTAACATAAGATACTTTGAAGAAAAAGCAATTATAACAGTAGTGCCTGCAGTTCCGGAACAACAATAAAATTAACTATTAACAAAAAATAAGTAACAATAATTTAACTGAAACAATTACAAAAAATATTCAAATAGTCCCCCATTTTGATATAAACAATATCCCAACCTATTATAAAATGCTTTTCGAACTTGTGCGAGTTGGTTATTAACACGTGCACATTCAGCAAAGATAGGCTCCCTCAAAGAATTAATATTTGGGTGACGAATTTTATAAATTTTGTTTTTAAAGTGACCCTACAAGAAGTCACAAGGTGCCAAATCGGAAGATGTGGCCGGCCACTTAATATTACCACCACGACCAATCCAATGATTAGGAAAAAATTATCTAAACAGGTTCTTACGTCTACACCAAAATGAGCTGGACACCCATCCTGCTGAAACCAGACTTTCCGATTTTCATTTGCAACTTCGTCCAATGCAGGACATACCTTATTTACCAAGAGTTCCAAATAATTTTCTGAATTTAAATTGCCAATTAATTCAAACGGTCCAATGATATGATTATTAAAAATGCCTGCCCAAATATTAATTTTCTGAAGGTATTGGGCTCTCGTCGAAAGTTGTAACCTTGGGTTTTGTTGCGCCCAGTATCTTGTATTCTGTACGTTAGGTTCATTATTTAGCGTAAACGTGCACTCGTCAGTAAAGCATATCGATGAAAGAAAATGGCAATCCCGATTGGCGCGTTCCATAACATCTTCACAAAATACACGCCTACTCTCTTCATCTATTGCCAACAGCTCTTGATGGCACTGCGGCTTGTACGGGTGGTAGTTGTGTTTTTTAAGGATTTTTCGCACACGTTCCCGAGAAACACCACATTCTTCTGCTGCAACTCTAGTACTTGTAGTTGGATTGACATTGAATAACGCTAGCACCCTTACCTCTACTTCTGCATTAACTTGTCTTCTAACGCCTGTTGCATTATAAAAATACATTGATATTGAAATAATACAAATTCAGCTGTAAGCTTACCACCCCTATTTTCTGCTGCTACACTTGCAGTTTCTTCAAATTTTCTTAAAATACGTTGGATTGCGCTTAGGGATGGAATGGATAGATCATCGTACTTAACTTAGAACAAATCTCGAACTCGTCGCAAACTGCCAGCACTGTAATATGTTTTACAATAAACACTCGTTCCTCATTACTATAGCTATTATTATTATTCATTTTAAAGCTTTTCAGGAAAATATGTATTGGTAATCAAAAATGTTTGATTTGACAGTAACAAGCTTATTCGAATTTAGCATGTCAAAAATGTTTGATTTGATAGTAACAAAATTATTCGAATTTAGCATATCATGACTGCTCATTTTGAAAATATTTAAATTATCATCTCATGATAAAAAGAGCTTTTAATTAGTAGGTATTTGGTATCAGCAGGCTCAGAAAATTAATTCTCTTTTGATAGACACCACTACCGTTCTTGTAGATAAAAGAGGTGAGTAGTAAACTGCAAATATCTGATTTCCCATGTTATTCGCCTATGTTCCGCTTTGAAAGTTGTCACTCGGTATATATATATATATATATATATATATATATATATATATATATATATATATATATATATATATATATATCCAATATATGTATCCAATAGATAACTCAAAAAACACCTGATCAATCAAAGCCAAATTTAACAATCCCTTTCATCTTGTTAATAGCTTGGATGAGTTCGTTAGACAGTTTTGACACTCAATTACTTTTAGAAAAAATTGCCAAAAACTATTTTAAAACGCAATATCTTTTAAATTACTAGAAGTATTAAATTAAAAGTACTACGTAAGCACGTAGATATCGTATCAGTGGTCCTACCTGCCAAATTTGAACTCAACTGGTTTAGTAGATCTTGAGTTACTATATAAACTATAAATAATATACGATATGACCTGAAATTACCTATGAATGGATGCCTATAATGAGACAAGGTCGGACAGATAAATCAGGGTTCCACTGCCATTGCAAACAAAATCTCCAAATCACGTTTTAAACAAACAGGCTACAAAAATATTTCACAATAAACAATAGGCGGGGTTGCCATTTGCGACAACTTTCACCTGAATCTGTAGATATCAGAAAACTCTGGACGCAGCAAATGCGTTATGGAAGTGATTTTTTATAAAAATGTTTTTAATTGTAAACATGTCTCTCTAATGCAAGCAGAGGCAACAATCTAGTTACCGGTATAGCCTATATAGTAGAAACAATGTACCATATTCTATCAAAATTACTTATTGTTTAAAAATGTACAAAAGGTTTCCGAAAATAAACTTAAAATGTTGGTTTCCTAGCCAACAAACCTTAATAGGAAATTAAGTTATTAAAATTTGAAGGATTTAATGAACATTCGCTACCAAAACGCACTTACTGCGTCCCAATTTTTTCTCAAACCGGCATCATATTTCGATTAAAAAATACAAAAAGGCAATAACATAAGGGTGTTCGAAAAAAACAATTGTAGGGATCACCAACGACTTATGGACCACCCTGTGATTGTCAAAATATTTTTAAAAGAGCTTAAGACACCCTATAATTAACGTATACAATTTTTCCTCGTATCCTGTATAATACCAATTATATTGAGCTTTGCCGTAGAAATGCGTATATGTAAACGGATAAAAACTAAAAGTAAACCAGGATTCGGATTCTAGGGGACCTAGTTTACACTCATTTGAAGAAATGTTTTTAAAATTCAAAAGTCGCGGTCCCCTCATTAACGAATTTTTTCTACGAAAATTAGATACAAATTATAGACCGTTATACCAGAAACTTAGCTAAACCTACAGCCAAAGCATCAGAGAAAGGGTCTATCTGAAATGAACTTTCTGTCATTATTTTAGTAAATTAAAGGACAATGAAGGTTGAAGCTGAAACTTAGGAGCTTGCAGAACGCTGTTCCTGCGACCTTCTCTTTACATAATCCGTATTTGTTTCAGGTTCTTTTCCTAAAGGTTGCGAATTTTGACGTTTCTAATCACGACTTTTACGTTTCGAGGAAAACCGCAATGTTTTTAAGTGGCCATAAGTAATGTCTTATACATGCTTCACTCTTTATAATACAAACCGGTGTGCCAGATTTGGTTGCCCGTGCTTTGTTATTTCCGGAGATATAAGTTTTTTCCGAAAGAACACAAATTTTCCGGGAGAACCTGGGCCGATTTTCCTGGCTAACGAACTAACGAACTTATCCAAGCCACTTCCAAAAGAAAGGTAGTCGTCAAATTTGATCAAAATTGGCCCATTATTTTTTAAGTTATCGGTGTGATACATACATACACACACACACACACACACACACACACACACACACAGATATATATATATATATATATATATATATATATATATATATATATATATATATATATATATATATATATATATATATATATATATATATATATATATATATAACATCAACCGAGGTTCTGGCATTGTATTTGAGCAAGTTGAATGTCTGCACGTTCCGCCCTTCGGAGGGGGCGTAAAGCCGTCGGTCCCGTGTCCATGCGATGTTGGGCACGTTACAGATCCCTACCCTTCTTACATTTCCAGGACAGTGAGGTGAAACTGCTCCCTGGCGTCGGTGATTGGCCATAGTCACGGAAATAGGCCGACGTTAAAGAAACAAAAACACAACATGGGGGCCTAATTAGCGCTCATTTGAGCAAATTTTTGCAAAATTCAAAAGTCAGGATCTCCTCATCAGTGAATTGTTTTAATAAAATTCACTAAAAATGTAAATAATTTAAAATTTTAACGAAAGTAATTCAGTTTGTTTAAAAGCAATCTAGAACTACGTTTTATTATGTATAAATATTAAGCTTTCTATTTTCACGATATTTAAAAGCCATCCCCCTCTTCTAGTTTAATCTGACAACACCACTATTTGTCATTTGTTAACTGACAGGAGTCATGAGAGAAACGTGTACGTTCTGCGCATAACCTCGAAAGTGACTCCGCAAATACCTTAGAATCTTAGAATATAACACAGCTAATTATATTCTCAAGTTAATACAAATAGTAAGTAAATAATAACCCAAGTTTACATTTTAACCTAACTTTAACAAATGCCTTCGGCCGTCGACTGTAGTATATTATGATTCTAACATCCAATTAAACAAATAAGAAAGTGGTTGTGTGCATCAAATTCAGGTTCTTAATCAATTAATGTAGGTGATGTATTACCAAAGTGAAACAGAATTATTTCAAGAAGAAATATACATACCTACCTCAAATTAATATAAGTATAATACTTATGGTTTTCTTTGCTCTTAGTTTTACTCTAGTGTATTGAAAATTTGAAGTGAATGAAACTACATAATATCATAAAGCAGTTTAAATATTATATAATCAGATGTTAAGTGTAAATTATTAAAAATGTTGTATTGTTTATGTTTATTTCTTTTTCAAAAAGTATGGATACAGTAATAGTAAATAAGTGTTGAAAGAGTTTAGGTGCAGCAAGTGCGATATGGAAACGAATTTACGTAAAAATAATTCAGATGGTGATATCTTAATTTCCCAGTAAACTAGATAAAGGCAGCGTGGGTACTAAATTTTAAAAGTAACACAATGTGCTTCACAGATTACTACAAATTTGTTTTAAAAAAGCTCTTTTGTTATTTTGTTTGCAGAAACTGGTTCGATTGAGTTGACTTAAACGGATCATCCAAGCGATTAATAAGGAAAATACCTGCCACGTTTATAATTTTTATCCTTTTGCAAATAAAAATTAAATTTTCGGTAAATTTGCAGATTAGCACACGGCGGACTTTTAGAGTTTTATGTTCAGAAACATGCTTAGAACCCTTTCTGGATCCACATACCACAAGAAAAATTTCTTGCAAACATCCCCCAAGAAAAAATTCTTGCAAACAGCCCCTAAGAAAGTTACGGGACCAAGAGTGAATAGGGGGGTGCTTGGCGGAGAAGAAGATAAAAAGGAAATGTGAGCGGAAAGTGTGGAAGAAACAGCTTAGTTGGACCTTTATAAGCTGCCTTTATCGTATTTTGCAGCTATACTTACTCAAAATCCTGTTTACTCCGCCCAGAACCCCTATGCACCGCAGGTTCCATAACTTTCTTGGCGGTTGTTCCTAAGAATTTTTTCTTGTTTGTGCATTGAGGATAGGCATGTAGAAGGGGGAGAAGAACCCTCGCAATGAAGCAGCGAACCAAGATTTTCAATTTATGTTTAAATTGTTAGCTCATTTAATTTGTTTAAAATATTTTTCCAAAAATGAATTTGAGGTTGCCTTGTTTGTCAGTCTTACATATAAACCTACAATTTTTATCATTTAAAAAAGTATGGATACAGGAACAGTAAATAAGTGTTCAAAAGGGTCTGTGTGCAGCTAGTACGTTATGGTAGAAAATTTTCGTAAGAATATTTTAACTCTGATAACTCAATTTCCGATTAAGCTGGAATATTCAATTTTGAACCATATTAAAACCTATATAAACTAACGTGGGTACTAAATTAAAGAAAAATAACATATTAAGCTTCGCGGGTAACTACAAATTTGTTTAAAAAATCTCTTTGTTGTTTCGTTTGCAAAAACTAGTTCGCTTGTGATGACTAAAACAAAACCACCCAAGCAATTAGTAAGAAAAAAAATACCTGCCATATTTGTAATTTGGCAGGTACATTCTCTTTGTAAATAATTAATTTTTTTCTGGAAAACTTTTGTAACTTTAAAGAAATTTGTAACACAAATATCTACAAAATTTTAATTTTCTAGCCCCATATAAAATATAAAGTTTTTCAAATAATCGCTAACTGGGACCTCTAAAACCGATCTCCAAGGTCCATTTAATTTTAAAGAATTAATTTTAATAGTATACCTTACTAATAGTGTACAATTCTTATGAAAATTCACTACTATAATGCACTTGCTGCGTCTCGAACTTTTTCCTAAATACAAATACATAGATTTCTCTATTTTCACAACTGCTTGAGGGCTTCTCTGCAAAAGGTTTCTCCAGTTACAAGCACTTGACGTCTCCACATACGTATTTAGTATGAACGGTTCTAACAAACTAAGGGCAACAAGGATTAATTAATGCTTTTTCTCTTTCCTTCATTTTTTTAGGAATCCCCTTCTCGTAGGTACCTTAAATCACGCTTGCTTCTCGTTCTTTTATCCTTTATTCTACACTCTAGGAATAAAGAAAATTGTTAATATAATCTGGCAAACTTTTGCTAATAGCTTTTGCTTCAGTTAAGCCATACTTTGTTAAGTAAATTTGATTTAAAACGCATCATAGTTAATAAGGAAATTATATTGTTTTAGCTGAAAAATTAAAACTATTTATTACCCCCGACGATTACTTGGAGAAACTAGTCGAGTATTGCAACATTAAGATTTCTGCTATTGCAAGTGTCAAAGAAACTAACCAAACATGGGCCGATGAAGATGATTTTCAAGTTCTGAAACCTAACATTGAGATAAGGGTAAGTTTTTTATTGGCGAATTTTCGTAGAAATATTTGAAATATATATATATATATATATATATATATATATATATATATATATATATATATATATATATATATATATATATATATATGCTTTTCTCCTTGTTCTTATATTTAGTTTTTCGACGCCATAATTATATTGATACAAGATATATTTTTTATTTATGAATTATCAAACCTTTTATTCACTGTTTGACTAACAATTTATGTAACTGGGTTGTGAATTGTATACTGGGTGATTGTCAAGTATGTGCACAAACTTTAAGGGATTAATTTTTTATTTATTTTAAGATAAAAGTTCATATAAGCATAGTTCCACAAGGGCTCTTTTTTTGCAGATATAGACTGTTAATATTTGGAAGAAGATTCAGAGTTTTTTTTATGTATTGTCTTAAAATGTAGTAAGATTTAAAACGACATACACTAATAGATACTCAAAGATTACATTATTGCAAGCATTAAATTTTTTTTGTTTCAATCATGGGGTAGATATGGTTAACCGTCTTACCGTTTTTCAAGAAAAGATCGCACCCCACTATTTCATTCAGTATCTTAATAAGACTTCACCAATTGAGGCAAATAAAAATACACGAAAAATGTCTCTTGAAAATTTTTTATCCGAGAAAATTTCCTTATTCGATTTTTATGCTCGCCTGTTGACAAATTTAAATTGATACTTTTTTTTAACGTCGGTCTATTTCCGATACCATGGCCAATCACCGAGGGGAGCCGTTTCACCTCACTATCCTGGAAATTTTGCCGAACCCCTGCCTTTCTGTAAAGAGGGTAGGGATCTTTAACTTGCCGAACATCGCATGGGCACGAGACCGACGACCTAACGCCCTCTTCGAAGAGCGGAACGTGCAGACATTTAACATTCTCAAATACGGTGCCACAACCTCGGTTGATGTTAATTGTACAGTATGTACTGAAAAAATGAAAGAGAAACCCTAGGAATCGAACCCGGACTACTCGGTTCAGAGGTACACGTTCTTACCACTGAACCACCGAGGCTCTGAGTTGGTACTTAAAATTAACATTTTCCTAGATTGAGTGCCGGAGATGACACCCTTCGACCTCAATGCTAATTACTTCATCTATGAATTACTGGTTCTCCCGAAAACTCCTTATGTATTTTTAATTATTACACATAAATCAACTATTCTATTTTCGTGGGTCATCACTATTTTGAAAAGAAGTTTTGTACATAAATTTTCTTCGTAAAAAGTAATCCAAAGGATTTATATCGGGCGACCGAGAAGGCCATGGTTATGGAGCCGCTCTGCCGATGCAACGATTAGGGTAAACGTCATCCAAAAAACACCGGTAGAGCGTACTCTAAAACATTGGTATTGTTCTTCCTCCAACCTAGGTTGATGAAAATGGGGCTCAATAAGGTGGTCACCAACAATTACAACCAAAGTATTGATATAAAGCTGTTCTTGAAAATATTTTCCATCATGGTATGTGGATTATCTTTGGATTATCATGAAAACTAAAAATTAAAATTCTAGAAGACAAAGATTCATCCGTAAACAATACCTGAGTTAATAAATCTAGATTTCTTACCATTTTACTTCGTAATCAATAGCAGAAATCTACTCTCAGAGATTAATTTATAGGCAATAAAGCTTGTACACATTGAACGTGATATAGTTGCTGGTCTCTTAAAATTTGCCATAGTCTTACACTGTTAAAGTTTTTTTTTTTCAACAACACAACACGAGATCTCACAGCCTAAATACTATCATACCGTGAGTGTCGACAAGGAGGAAAGAGGCAACTTGTTAATTCTGGACTTGAAGGTTTGGAGGTTCGGAGGAGAAGGAAAAACATGTGCCGGCAAAGAATTCCACAACTTGGAAGTCCTCGGTACAAAAGAGCGGGCATAACAAGATGTTCTATGTCTGGTGACCTGGACAGTAAAAGGGTGCATTCGCTCTGTTCCCCTGGTAGATCTGTTGGGGGCAGCAGATGGAGGAACTATGGAAGAAAGCTCATCTGAGCAGTGCCCGTGCAAATATCTATAAAAGAGAGAGAAATCACCAACGGCACGTCGATGCGCACGTGATGGCAGCCGTTGGGTAAGGGTAGGGTCACCAATGAGACGTATAGCTCTCTTCTGAATGGAGTCCAAGATAGCGAGTGTAGAAGCGGCAGCGGCACCCCAGATGTGGGAGCAGTATCCAAGGTTTGGCCTTATTTGTGAAGTATATGAGGTATAGAGATTAGCTGGTGAAAAGTATTTGCGATCCCGGAAGAGGAAACCTAATTTCTTAGCAGCCGTTTCCGCAATTAATGTGACATGTTGGTGCTAATCAAGATTTCGATCCACAGTAATGCCAACAAGTGAAAAGGACTCATTACGTTGAATAACTTGGTTGTTCATTGTGATGGGTCTAGAGCTGGTGTATCTCTTATGAGATAGAAAGCAAGACTGAGATTTGGTGGAGTTGAATTGTATAATATTTCTACTTCCCCAGTCTAATATTTTTTGGAGATCCACAGACACAGAACCCTCCATGAGTCTGCGATCCTCATCTAATTGGGCTAAAGAGACAGACTTAGAATATTGTATATTTGAGTGGATGGTGCTGTCATCCGCGTAACTGTGAACTGGGTTAGATGTGCTAGAGAGGAGGTCATTGATGTGAAGAAGAAAGAAAGTAGGGGCTAAAGTTGAACCTTCAGGGACTCCTTCCTTAATTGGATACAGTTAGGAGGAATAGCCATCCACGACAACAGAAATGCTCCGGTTGGAGAAGAAATTTGCAGTCCAGGTACAGAGTTTTAGCGGTAGGCCATAGGCCGGAAGTTTATTAAGCAGCGCTGCATGCCAGACCTGGTCTAATGCTTTGGATATGTCTAGAGCGACAATCTGGGATTCACCGTGTAGTTCCATAGACTTGTTCCAAGAATAGGTGACAAAGGAAAGGAGGTCGGCAGTTGATCTGCGCTGATGGAATCCATACTGCCTGTCGTGAATTAGACTGTGTTTTTTAAGAAATTTTAGTAATTCGGTGTTTATATACTTTTTCATCACTTTAGAGAAGACTGAAAGGATATAAAAAGGCCTGTAGTTGCTAGAAAGCGCTTTGGATCCTTTCTTGGGGACGGGTTGTACGCAAGCAGTTTTCGAGTTACTAGGGAATATGCCTCTATTGTAAGATATCTGAAACAGACGAGTCAGGACAGGAGCAAGTTTTGGTGTTCTGGTACGCATTTTTTGAGAACAATTGCTGGGATTTCGTCAAGGCCAGAGGCTTTCTTGGTATTAAGAGAAGAGAGCTTTTTTCGTACCTTTTTAGTTTTGAAAATGATATCCGTCATTTTATGCGCGATATAGGGGATTGCTGGTGGTTGAACATTTGGAGGGGGGTTGAGAGTAGAATTGCCGGCGAACAATGAGGCAAAAAGTTCAGCCTTGCCCAGGGTGGTAGAAACAAGTTCTTCCCCTGAAACAAGGGGTGGGAACGTGCTCTTGCAGAAATTATTCCCAATAGATTTAGCAAGAGTCCAGAAGGTTTCTGCCGTTGGAGGTTGAGAGGACTTTGTGTTTGATGTGGTTATTAAACGGTTTTTTTGCCTCAGAAAGAATGCGCCCATAGCGGTTTCTTGCGTCGTTATATGCTTGACGGTTTTCTTGACTGGGATTGTGTAGAAGCGTTTTGTGAGCTTTGACCTTTTCAAGTCTGGCCTTGCCACAGGATTTAGAGAACCAGGGCTTTTGAGTGGCTGAAGAGGTTTTCTGTGTACGTGGAATAAATAATTCCTTGCCAGCTTGGATAATTTCGGTAACGTTTTGTGAGATATCAGAGGGGTCAGGATGAGAAAAGCAGACAGGCGCCCATGGAAATGAGGAAAAATAATCCCGCATTCCTTCCCAGTTCGCCGAGTTGTAGTGCCAAACGACACGGGGGTGTAGTGATTGTGTGTCCTCGGGTTGCATTGCGCAGGAAGCAGTGACCACGCCGTGGTCTGAGCGAGCAAGGGGGGCGGTGACTGATGTCTTATAGCATTCAGGCTTTGTAGTAAGAAGGAGATCCAAGGGATTTAAGCTGTGTGTTGGGATGCGAGGAAAGTTAAGTAGGTTGCTGAACCATATTGGCTAAAGAATTGCTGACTACAAGGGCCTCCGCTCTTCCTTGTGGATCGGTTTTTGAAGATCCCAGCCATTCCTTATTATGGACATTGAAGTCACCAAGAATAGTGACCTCGGAGGAAGGATATTCAGAAATCAGATGGTCGGTTTTTTTCAGAAAGGTAGTCGAAGAGCTGGACAAAGTTGTTATCGGAAGGTGACTGGTAAATGCAACAGATGAATTTAGTCGCAGCCCTGAGAGAAAGTTTTAACCAAAGTATGTCTTCTCTCAGCTTCTAAATTGGGGAGTCTGGTGCAGGGTAGATTGCTACGGACGTATGTGCACACACCTCCATGAAATCTAAAGAAAGTAAGGAGCTCATACCCCAGGAAATTAAGGTGATTAGTGGCTGTTTTGGTACTGATTTGGGTTTCGTTTAGGAAGAGGAGTTGGGACTTATTAACCTGGAGGAAATGGTGGACGGAGTTTAGGTTAGAATTTAGGCCACATATATTCGAGAAGGATGTGTTAAATCTTGATGCCGGCGCCCCCTGTACACTCCTCTCCCGGAGATCCGAATGGAGGGGTATTTTACCTCCGTAATCTTTTCTACAAGGAGGAGTCACGGTCATAATTGTTTGTAAAGGAAACCGACTCATACACCAGAACCGCAAACGTCCATTGGGACTTCACTAGCCCCTTGATGTAGGGGGGGGGACCTCCTCGAGCGTGAAAAAATCCTTTACTATCACGTAAAGGAAAAGTCCACTACCACCTGCCCCCGATTAGTCGCCTTTCACGACAGGCAGGAGTTACCATGGGCCTATTCGTTTAGTTAGTCGCCGGACACAAAGGGGTCAGACGTCATTTCGGCAGACGTCATTTTCCCCACGTGTTTTTTACGTTTTTGGGATAAAACTTTTGCATTTTTATGAACATAAGAAACCCCTGTATCACCTGCATTGAAAATGTGAGATGGAGGGAACTTGTAGGTATTCATAAAAAGTTCGGGTTTGTCAAAAAGCCGACCGATTTGGGTTTTGTTAAAACCAACAGCCCTTGCCAAGATGGTGGCTTTAGGAGAACGTAATCAAAGATCAGGGTGACGCTTGAGAAATTCATAATAAAAGTCCTTTCCTGCAGCCTGATTTTGTATGTTAAATGTATTATTAATTTTTAAATTTACTGCGCAATCAGAAGCAAGTTTGAGAAACTATTTTTAGTTAAGGGCATTAATCTGTTCTCCATCTGTTTGAGGTGTTCAACAACTAGGTTTTCGTATTTCATGTTGAACGTTTAACGTTGCCTCAAATCTACCAAGTTTGGGCTTTGTTTGTATCTCCAAACCATGCTTAATAGCTATAACTCGTCTATGTTGTTTTTTGTACGTTAAACCTTTCTGCCGCTTCACTAATACTATGATGCTCTTCCGTCACATACTTCAGTACTTCAATGACTTTATTTTCAGTCCAGGAACCGCGATTGTGTGTCCTACCTTTAACAAACGTCTAGCCACCGTAATGACCGGTTGCCTTGATCATGCGCACTTAGCAGAATATTTTAAGTAACGAAATAAAATACCTCCCTGACGTGCTGTTTACACACAATCCTCCCAACTGACCTTCCTGATCTGCACTGACATCAGTTTGCCAAATTAAAAGCTAAAATGGGAATGAAAATCAAGCCTGCCATTCATGTGAGCATAATGTACTTTTCCTTTCCCTTTTTCCTTTTAGCTTTTGATTAGGCAAACTGATGTCAGGGCAGGTCAAAGAGGCCAGTTGGGAGGATTGTGTGTAAAGAGCACACCAGGGATGTCTTTTATTTCGTTACTTAAAATATTCTGCGAAGTAGGCATGATCAATACAACCGGGTGTTTACTGTGGCGAAACGTTCGCTACCTTTAAACTTGGGCATCCTGAAGCAAAAATACGAGAGATATATTTTAATTCTTATACATTAATTTATACATCCTTAATTGGTGAAATATATCTTTTAGTTGTTTGTATTAAATTTAGATTATAATATGGTATAATTATAATCGTTTATTATTTACAATTATATATATATATATATATATATATATATATATATATATATATATATATATATATATATATAAGCGTCTATTAACAACATTGTACGTTGTCCCAGGATACCCGAATTTATTGTGTCCCGGGCTACCCGAATTACATAAACATTCAAGTAAGTGGCGAGTTCAACATAACGAACAGTTAAACATGTTGCAATTAATTATCTAACAGAGGATCCCTAAATTATAACAAGAACACGGCAAAAACTTATTAGCTCACCTAAGCAGCTAGGGACGCACTTTGTAGTAGGTATATGCGAAATAGCACAAAACGGCGACGAACAATAAAAAATGTAATAACCTCTCTCATTATTGAATGACCAACGTGAACTGTTGGTGGTTTCTTATTTGTCCATAAACACGTCTACACAAGGTGCAATGGTATACTATCGGTGCTAAATACATTAGATACGGTAATGCCCCGGGCTCCCGCGCTCTCCGATTTTCCCCTAATACAAATCTATCTTTAAAGTGTCAAAATATAAGAAATATTGAGTATCCATATGTCATAGGGGCACAGCTTAAAGATTCGCCCTTGTATACTTATTTTTATTATACCACTTTTTTAAAGTTAAAACTAATGGCTTTCTCACTCCACAGATGCCATCAGTGATACCCTTAAGCAGACCAGTGTCAGTTACATTGAGGTTTGTGAATCCCCTCAAGAAAGTTTTAACCAACTGCAAGTTTAATTTGTCGGCGCCGACACTACTAAGAAATCAAGTAATACCTTATCAAGATGTCAAGCCAGAATCTGTGGTCAAAGTAAGCGTAGATGTCATACCAAAGAGGTTGGGAGAACAGAAACTTGTGGCCACTTTTACGTCGAGAGAATTACTGGACATTACAGGCTCGAAGAAAATCGAGGTTGAAGAAGAATGAATTTTGTTCCATTTTTATTCCTTATAACTACTTAAGTATTTCTTTATTACATAATTGTTTAAATTTGCTTTTAGTTTAGTGCACTTACAAGCCTAATGCTCGAAAAAAATCGAGGTTGAAGAAAAATAAATTTTGTTATATTTTCATTCCTTATAACTACTTAAGTATTTCTTTATTACATCATTGTTTAAATTTGCTTTTAGTATAGTGCACTCACAAGCCTAATGCTCGAAGAAAATCGAGGTTGAAGAAGAATGAATTTTGTTCCAGTTTCATTCCTTATAACTACTTAAGTATTTCTTTATTACATAATTGTTTAAATTTGCTTTTAGTTTAGTGCACTCACAAGCCTAATCATTACATCATTTTCAATTGTTTAAATTGATTAAATTACTACGAAGTGTGGACAATTGAAACTTGTGATTTTGTTCATTTGAGCAAAATATTCAAAGAAGCTTTGTGTCATATATATATATATATATATATATATATATATATATATATATATATATATATATATATATATATATATATATATATATATATATATAATACTTATCCAAATAAAATACATAAATTTAAAGTATGATAGAATGTTACTTAAGACTTACATTAAATATATACAGGGTGGTAAAATAAATGACCAGTATCGGGAATGGAGATATAAAAAACTTTTGGGTATACCAAGTATTTTTAGTTGAAAAAATTACAATTTCAGAGAAAATTATCGTGGTCACATACACCATTAATGTGACAAGTATAGATGTCTAGATCATTTGGAAAAGGTGAAACCCAACAAAATTTTATTTTAGTTGGAAAATCTTAGTTTATGAAACGAAAATTATACCTTACAAAGAGTAACAGCCGTATTGGAACATTTATCAGCGTAGGTTTTTTATACCTACTAATTTCTATGCAATTGATAGCAAACTTTTTTTGTAGACTAGTTATTGGATTTTTGTTTATTCGTGTAAATAATGTATTTGTACTTAGCTGTGAAAATAACATTTTCTTATTTTTTCCGTGTGGGTACATATTAAAACTGGAAAGAATTTTTAGTAGGTACAACCCGCCGATCCTAAACATAAATCTAAAGTACGTATGTATTTATTTGAAGACCTTATAATACTACATAGATATCTCATTTAGAAATAATATCTTACTAAGGCCTGCTTGGCTCAATCATTGCAACGTGAACCACCTTGTATTTGTATGAATAGGTACATAATGTACTAGTGTATCTGTAACAGCATCCTCAAATGTTACCGGTAATTATTATTTTCTAGCTTTTATCTGCTTATGCAACTATGTTTTTAAGAAAAGCCTTTTTAATTTGCTAATAAAATTCTACTATAATATATATTGCGTCTTTCTTTATTTCTTCATATACGACCCAGTAAAACAATAATATATATATATATATATATATATATATATATATATATATATATATATATATATATATATATATATATATATATGTATATATATGGCTATGCTCAATATAAGCCTAAAGCTGGTATTTAAGGTAAAATTCTTACGTTAATTGTTAATTTAAATAAAATACGGTCGATTTAGATTGAAAATGAAAAATATTGGAAAACATATGAAAGAAACGCCCGAGAAAACAAGATGTGAATCTATTAAAATAACAAATATAGTGGAAACAAGAGTCGCGTATGTTGAAAAGTAAAACGTATAAGTATGGGAGGTTAATAAAGTTAGAAAGTACAGGTAGAAGAATGAAAATCAGGGGGGTAAAATTGAAAACAAAACATAATTGGATTGGAATAGCCAGAGATGATACTAAAAATAAAAACAATGCCAGGAAAGTTCCTAAAGATGATAATAAATAATCAGCAAACAATTTAAAAAGCAAGAGATAAGTTCTTACTTTTGGAGAAAAACTAAACTATATAGTAGCGTTGACGTATGAAGTCAATTAACAACGTTTCAATAGAACGTTGATGGCATTTCTTATAGCATGCAAAATCATGCAACTTAAAAACTAAGTCTAATGTTGCATAAGCAAACATTGACCATAAAAGGGCATATCGTTAAAAATGATTATCCCAGAAGAAATACGAAGCACATAACACAACACAAACATTTCAGAAGCATTAAACACAAACCGTAGCACAAATTTCACAACACAACGCACAACACAACACTAAAACAGGAACCTCGTGCATCTAGATGAATTCAGGTATTTGTAGACCAGGTACCCTGAAGGCCAGCGTAAAAATCATGAACAGCAAACAAAGGATTAATCATTTGAAACACCTAATAAAAGCTGCAGAAATCTTGAATTACTTGAACCACCTAAAAATCAAAGTGAAATGATATTTAATATCAATAAAATTTTTAATAAAGGAAATAATTGTTATTCTGAAATAAATTTCCTAATAACCATTAGTTATTTGGGGAATGCAATGCTCAATATAAACCTAAAGCTGGTATTTAAGGTAAAATTGGTACTAGAGAAAAAGGTAAATTGCACCAAGAAGCACTAGAGAGAATTAACAGAGTGTTAGGTTATGCTCAGGATATATGAAATACATATAAATATAAATACCTTAAATACCTTAAATAAATCCCAATTTCTAGGAGGGCTATAAGTTGCTTCATAAGTCCACAATGAAATGCAGATAGAGCACCTAAAACAGAAGAAGATTGTGTATTTTGATAGTATAAAGAGAAATGAAATAAATATTTAGTTTATAAGAAATAAAATTTGTATTATACTTTGAACAAAAAAATGTCAGAAATGATGCACTATATATTAAAGTGAAGTGACATATGTAAACTCTAAAAGACAAATATAATGAATAGCGTGAGAAAGCTAATAAAAATCTAATATTAACACTAAATGAACAAGCAGAGTATTATATGTCAAAAGAGGTTATTTACAGTGAGAATTATTGTTAAATTGTGGTAAACAATAAGATATAATTTAAGCTAGCTAAGGAAATGTTAAAGATTATATATGTAAGATTGACAATAATTTTAAGTACATTTAAAATGTTTAAATAGGTTAGTTTTAGGAAGTGGAACAAATAATACAAATTCAAATTTGACGCTTAAGAAGGACGTTGTTTTGACTTACCTGAACAAGTGCATTAATAATAATTCATGTGTGTCAAGGAAATAACTGTTTTTGACTAGATGTGTAATTGACCCATATCATTGGCACATTCAGGGAACAAATTGTTGTTTGTGAGAAATATGAATATAATTGATTGGCAGATTTTGAAGACACATCCGGCATCTTCGATAGAGGTTCTTGACTAAAAAATCAAACAAGCAGCCGCTTACAACCATTGTTATTATAAAATGTGATAAATATTGGCAAAACTATGTAAATCAAACCAGAAAAGTTTTCTAAACAGTAGGGGATATCAACAGTTACTGGTGGAAACGTTTTCAAACCAACATATAACTGAAGAGAATAAATCGAAGCAAAAACCTGATTGATACTAAAGGACACCACTTTAGTTAGAGGGTATTTATCAATATAATCAAGCTTAATAACACATTTATCGTTAATATTGGTTGAAATAAGCTCAAAGCTACTAAACATTACTTGTTAGAAGTACTAAATGAGTAAAATGTCGATTATGTCGCTAAAATGATCGTTAGATTAGAACCTAGAACAAGGAGTATTTTTAGTAGAGCTCAACAAATGGCGTTACTCTGTCCATTGCAGAAGCAACAAATTATTAAGTTGTCTATTTTTTGAAGATATTCAGTCGTATGTAAACTAAATTAAGATAAAATCTGTTAAATTTTCAATAGCCAACATTTATAATTTTTAGACGGATCCAAGTAAGTAATTACATGTTAAAAAGAAAATAAATTTGTCGTTAAAAAATTTGTTTGTTGTAAAAATCATATACATCTGTAAAAGGAATCATTTAAGAATTCCCAAAATAAAAATTACATTTTCATTGCCACTTTTTGCCAGCTACACAATGGCCTTTTCAGATGTGTCATTCGACGTTTCGTCTTTTGGCCACCACCAACTTTATTTTTTCTTATGGGCGCCATATTGGATTTTTATACAGAAAATTTGTGGGTTTTATTTGAATTTCACTGATGTATGTTTTGCTATAATTTGCTGTCCTCAAACCACAAAAATTTCAATTGAAAATGATTCTGTCCAGTCGCCGCCGCGGTGACTCCATCAGATGTTTTATAAACATGCCAGATAGTATAGGTACCTGTCAAACGAGATTAGTTCAAGCATGTTATTGTTAGAAATGCCTTTATCAATTGAAGAGAAAAGAGATATCTTGAAACTTTGTTACAAGTTTCATAGGAACAGTATGAAAATAGCACAAATGTAGTTTGAACTTTTTCCGGAAAGGCAACAGCCGCATAAAACACTACTTAAAATATTGAATGAACATTTAGCTCAGTTATTGGTACTTTTGTAAAGCCAAGGATGAAATATGGGAGTAGTATGGAAGAAGGAACTAGACATAACTTACTGGCATAGGTAAATTTATTTAACATTAAGCAAAGAGTGAAATTGTTTTGCCTTTTTTTATATAAATACAAACCCTTCAGAATCTACTTATCAAGTACCCGAAGATGTTGATGTGCCACAGACAGCGTTTGGAGGGAATTTAAACAAAGTTGTTTGAAATGTTATAAAATACACATTTTACATAAACTACATCCAGGAGATCCCGAGAGAAGGATGCAATTTTGTAATTGGTTCACAAATAGGGTTTGTTCTCAGGACTTACTAAGAACCATTAAATGGACTGACGAGAGTACTTTTACAAACAGTGGCGTATTCAATAGAAATAATGAGCCTATTTGGAGCGAATATAACCTAAGACAATTAAGAGAAGTTAGGCCACAAGTTCGTTTTCATTTAAATGTATGGGTTGAAATTTAAAACGACCAAATACTCGGACCTCACTTTTACGATGGGATTTTAAATGGGGAAACATATCTTCAATTCTTGCGAACTATATTTGAGGAATTTGTTGATGTTTGCCCCTTGCAGATTATAATAGGTGTTGGTTTCAGCATGACGGAGCCCCTTCCACGCAATACTAGAACAATTTGTCAGTATTTAGGCCAAAGATTTACGAATAGGTGGATAGGAAATTCAGGGCCTGTAAAGTGGCCGACAGGGTCTCCCGTCCTTGCGGTTCTGGATACCTTTTTTGGGGCACTTTGAAGAACAGAATATATGGGTAACAAGACTATAACACCGTGGGAAAACTTAGAGAAAATATAATTAAACGATTTAGCTCAATTTAAAAAAAAAGGACATTGTTACAGCCATCAACAATTTAAATCGACGTGCTTGTTTATGTATACAAGAGGAAGGTAATCATTTTGAGCACTTGTAATGTTTTAGTATCCATTTATCTGCTTTATTTTTCGCGTTTGTTTGTATTGTTGTATTATTACTCCTACTTTAAAGTCACTAATATTGTAAGTATGTATTTATGAAGTAAATTCCAACTAAATGGTATTACTTTTAGTTTAAATATTTGTGGATTGAAATAAGCAAATTATACAAATTGTACATCAACGAAATGAGAATAAAGCGCATTAATTTTATGTGTCTGAAATTTGTTTTCTACGAAAGCACTAGACTGAGCTAAATGTTTATCCAACATTTTAAATAATGTTCGACCGGCTATTGCCTTCCGGATATAATTCAAAATACATTTGTACTATTTTCGGACTTTACCTATCAAACTTGTAATAGTTTCAACATATTTCGTTTATTTGCATCTGAGAAAGGCTTTTCTAACAAACGTATGCTTGTAGTAATCTCGTTTGACAAGTACCTATACTAACTGTCATGTATATAAAACAACTTCTGATGGAGTTACGGGCAACTGAACGGAATCATTTTTAGTAAATTTTCTTAGAAAAAATTCACTAATGGGCAAATTCCGACTTTTGAATTTTGAAAAAATGCTTCAAATGATGGCGAACCAGAACCTCTATAACCGATGTCCAGGGTCAGTTTCAATTTTTATATGTATGTGTATATATATATATATATATATATATATATATATATATATATATATATATATATATATATATATATATATATATATGTATGTATGTATGTATGTATCACACCGATACCTCAAAAAATAATGGTCCGATTTTGATAAAATTTGGCACATATCTTCCTTTTGTAGGTAACTTGGATAAGTTCGTTAGCCGGGAAAATAGAAGTAGGTTTTCCGGGAAATTTTGGGGTTTTCCTTCGGAAAACTTTTTTATCTCCAAAAGTAGAAAAGCTGTGGTAACCAAATTTGGTACAATATTAAAGGAAAACTCTTTACCCAAATCTATATTTCTATGCTAAAATAAAAAAAGTTATAAAAAAATATTTAGTGCCAGAACATTTTTATAAAAAATCACCACCATAACGCACTTACTGCGTCCAGACTTTTATTCTTAATTTAAATTTTTGTGGTTTTAGAACAGCAAATTATAACAAAACATACATCAGTGAACTCGGAATAAAACGCACCAGTTTTATGTGTAAAAATCCAATATGGCGCCCATAAGAAAAATAACGTGGCAAAAGACGAAACGTCGGATGAGAAATCTGAAAACGCCGTTGTGTGGCTGGAAAAAGTAGCTATGAAAGTGTATGTGTTATTTTGGGCTAACTTGTCAAATAACTCCAAAAAAAATTATAAAACCAAAATGTTCAATTTTCAGCTTTTTTCGGATATCACCGAACCACTCGGAATTTAGAAAATTTCTAAGCGGAATATTGTGAGGCACATAAATGCGCAACTTTGCCCCAATTTAACCATCCTCGTATCTCCTATAGCTTCCGATACCCCAATGGTGGCGTTGAATTTGAATTACCCTGTGTATTGCTACGTTTCCCTGCTATTAACTAACTCGAAGGTGTAAATCACCACAATTACCTCAATAAGCAGCGGAGGCCTAAGCAAAGCTTGAGCATAGAGACATCTCAGAGGGGTTTCGGGTGTTCGGTAACACTCTGAGTTTTATACAAGTCTTGAAGACTAGTTCTAATAGGCGCCAGCAACTATACCGCTACCCGTTGCAACGTTCAGGACGTAATTAGTACCTAAGAGGGTTATTATGATGACTCGGTGACTTAAGATTATTGTCATAACAAAGGCACAAGTTGCCAGTTCACTAAAATGTTCACAAAACTGAATAACCAGAAGGGTTATCAGTGCTAACCTGCTTCTATAGTCAACCCGTTATGAGCTTAAACACAGTTGTTACTTTATAGCTGCTCTATAACGTAATAAGTCAATGCAACGTTAACAAATGATAATTCCAGTTATAACATTGACCCATATATTCGCATAACCAGTACAGAAATAGCATAAATTTATGCGTTAATAAAACAATGCGCTGTGTAATCACACTGACCTACATAACACATTAAGGTCTAATTAATACATGGGCAATCAATGGTGGTTAATAACATCAGCTTTTAATTACTGGTTCATGAACTCATCAACCGTGTACATACGGTATAACAATATAATCGGGTTTTATAAGGCTTGCTTGAAGAGCTTAAACAATGAAATGATGTTACCTACGTAACAAGTAATCCAAATCTCCAGAAATAAATTGCAAGAGCCGTGAAGCAAGCAACAAGTTAAACAATAGAGGTTAAGCCTCCTCGTTGGTTAATGTCCTTATGACCAAAAAGTAATACATACACGACCCTATAGGTCCGTATTCGTGAAACAAATAGCGATTATTAGTGAAATTATATCTCCAGAAACAAGGGACAGGTTGATACCTTCATTAAAATTGACCACACTATGGTAACGTCAACCGGGTTCACCGACATTATAGACATGCCATGGCTGATATGTTGGCGTTATCAGTCATTATATGTCAAGTAATTTTAATTATCTTAATAAGATGTAGCGCACAAAAAAACGGATGTGTCGCAGGCAATGGCACAACACTATAGAACATTAGCAGCTGCAATACATTCCATATGAGATGGTTGTTGGATACCCATCTGATCGGCCCCGTAGGAGACAGCTCCACCAGCTGATTCACTGAACGGATTGGCAGGCCCCAGACCGTGAACAGCACGATCCGTCCACTACTACAGCTCCCGCATTCATCCAGCAGCGACTTATACTCTGGAAATGGGAGTGACCCTAATAACGTTATTAATATTATGACGGGCTGTAAGCACCAGCACATTGACCTACGGCGTCCAGACCTAGAAGAGAGCGAAACAGCAGCTTGGTTGACAGACATTCTCCACCCCCATGCGCTAGAACTCAGTCATACTACCATACTGATATCGAACGTATCACAGTTAGCAACCATAGAATGTGGCCAGAGCAAAAGAGACAGCAATATGATATATTTACCATAGACATAATAAATTTATATGAGCAGGAATACTGTAGATATCACCTGCTCAAGGATTACGGACGAACACAGACACGGTCTGCGTCGACCTAATGAACTCACTCCTGTGAGATCACTGCACATAGAAAAAAACCTTTAAAATGATAGACATATTATCAACAAAACAAGTTACGACTTCAGGGTCGTAACAGGATATATATATATATATATATATATATATATATATATATATATATATATATATATATATATATATATATATATATATATATATATATATATATATATTATTTATTTTATTTATTTATTTATTATAAAATTATACAATGCATCTCACAAATAAGCTCTGCTTGTGCTTGCGATGATACAATTTTGTTAAACATCCTCTTTCCAAATTTCTTCTGTCCAAATGATTTTAATGAATGTCACTTTTTAATTTCGCTTCTTCTGCTATTTATACTCCCACCAACGCTTCTGCAGTAGCAATGAAGATTAATATTCACTTCTATTTAAACATTAACATTAATTTTAACTAAATCTCTTCAAAAACTACAAAATTCTCCAGCACAAAAATTTTGACATTTCTACTTGACAGTTATATTATATATATATATATATATATATATATATATATATATATATATATATATATATATATATATATATATATATATATATATATATATATATATATATTGTGTGTGTATGTGTGTGTGTGTGTGTGAATATACAGACTGATTCAAAGTTTGAGCAAGTTGAATGTCTGCACATGTTTCGACCTTCGGAGAGAGCTTAAGCCCTCGGTCCCGTGTCCATTCAATGTTGGGCGCGTTAAAGATCCCTACCCTTCTTACAGAAAGGAAGAGGTTGAACAAAATTCCTTGGATAGTGAGGTGAAACTGCTGCCTGTCGTCGGCGATTGGCCATAGTCACGAAAAGAGGCCGGCGTTAAAAAATTAAGAAATTTGGCAAAGTTGCTGAATTTTGAACTCTTTAATATGCCGCAGAAAAAAACACTTCTTGCAACTGTCGTTCAAGAAATTGTCAAAAAACTGAAAATAACCGTTTTTTTATTTTCGCCTCTATCTCATTTATTTGAACTCGTATAAAAAACAAAAAGCACAACCATTTTCAGTTTTCTATCTGACGGTAGACTCAAAATTTTTCAACGTTTCGTCTCCTTTGGGACATCATCAACTTTCTTATTTCTTATGAGTAACATACTGGATTTTGACATCGTAGGATTCCTGTTTTTTTCTGAATTTAGCAATGGATAACACGTTGAGAAATAATTTTAAAAATTGGACTTAGTTGTCAAATAGTGCAAAATCACCTTAATAGTTTGTCTCTTGACGTTGGTTATGGAATTTTGAAACGTCAAAAAAACATTTCTGTCATCTGTAACAATTGCTAAGTTCACCAGGCTTCAACGGCTAAGTTTAAGCCCTTATCAGTTTAAGCCCTTATCTCCTGACTTCCAATGCATTTCAGCGGTTGAAGACCGATGAACGCACTGTTCACTTCCACCACTATTTTGTGACGTTTGTCTGTCATTCCACTTTGACAAATCAACACGACGGAATTTCGTAAACTCCGTGGGATTTGTTTGTAATCGTATTCTTGTGAGTTTTTATTAGATTTGACAGTTTTTGGCTTTGTTGTGAATATGGCTTTGATATTATTGGTTCTAAAAATCAGCCGATCGCCCTCGCAGATAGAAAATTCGACCCCACATCCGCACTGGCAATGCATTATAATCTTACAGGATACAAAGTAAACTTCGACAGTGCCAAAACAATAGAAGGTTTGCACCTTCAAAACCAGAAATATCCGCGAAGCCTTCGGGATCGAAAAACGTCCCGATTGTTTAAATAAGAGAGATGATGGTTCTCGAATACCGATTACTTGAAAGCCTATTATGTCCTCATTACAAACACAAAATTACAATGAATTAAATAGACAATTTAACTGCCCTATTACCTGGCTCAACAAATACCTATAATTCGCTTAATACTATAAGTACCGTTACAAAAAAACCTGACTTAATAGACCTTGACCTGACTAATTACCCTGATAACGCGGCAGGTAGACGACGTAATAAACAATACAAGACTTACAATGAACTGTCAAATCTCTCTCTCAGACCTAGGGTTGAACACACTGAGAACTTAGAGACATCTCCAGATTGAGACGCCGTAACCGAGCTAGAACAACCCTACTACGTCCTTATCCGTCATCTAAGGAGTAGGCCGATTGAGGCCTAAGAGTTTATTTCTTTTCATGTTTCGATAACCTCTTGAAAATGGCTCTAAAACAGGAGCCGAAACGTGGAGTTTAATAAATTATGGACGCTATATATATATATATATATATATATATATATATATATATATATATATATATATATATATATATATATATATATATATACTCTCCCAGCAAAAATGTACTGTAAATAGTACAATTATACTAAAACGCGAGCACTGCTCAAAATATATCCGATGTTATTAAGTTATTAGCAAACCCTGATAGAACCGCCCATTACAGCACAATTCTCAGAATGTCCTCACAATGTGAGAACATTCTTTTTTCAGAATATTTGTTTCGGAATATTCTACTAACTTTAATGGAATTTCAAACTGCATCTTGAATATTTTGAGTACATTCATTCAATCACATCCTAAAAACAATATTCATCAATATACTGAGAATATTTGAATAGACCATTATTCAGAATATTCGCTCAGAATGTCCACGCGCAGATCCGTCAATCCCGTGGACCATGTGATGTTGGTCACGTTAAATATTCCTACACTCCTTACAGTAAGACATGGGTTCGGCGAAATTTTCAGAATAGTGAGGTGAACTTGTTATCTGTCGCCGCAGTGATTAGCCATAATCGTGGAAATAGACCGACGTTAAAGAAAAAATGTAATACAATACAAAAATTCTTCTCATGGATTCTTTTGAGTTATAGATTAAGCAATTTTTAAAATAAAATAGTACTGCAAATTGAATCATAACTTCCACATAGCTGTGATAATTTATTCTCTTTAGAAAGACATTCTCATGGAATTAATTTAGGGCCAATGACTTGACCACAAAGAAAATATTTGTATTCCTGTACCCATAAACTTTTAAAACGTTATATTACTCGAGTTTTAACAATTATCACGAAATCACCCCCCATTCATCCCCTACCCCCTGTGGCGATTTTAACCAAAAACAATCTTAACCGTTCGTTTGTCGGGTGCTCACTGTATGCCAAATTTGAAGATGATATCTCAATTCGTTCGAAATTTATTGCGCCTACTAACAGACAGACCGATCGACCGACCGACCGACAGATAAAAAAAATGTCGTTCCAAAATCAAGTTTTCTGTATGTTTTAAGACTTTTTACCCTGTTGTAGCAAAAAAAATCGAATTTTCTGTTACCGATATTCCACCCCCACAAATTTAAATTCGCCTTTTAACAGACAGACATATACATGCCAACAGACCGACAGACCGACCGACTGACAAACCGACAGACCGACACACACACAAAATGTTGTTGCAGTATCAATTTTCTATATGTTTTGGGACTTTTTACGCCGCTTTTGCAAAAAAAATCGAAATTTTTGTCAACAAGATTCCAGCCCCACACATTTAACCCCTAATTTAATTTCAGCACAGAATACCAGATGTTTTATGAAATTGAGACTTTTCTAATAAACAAACTCTGAAACGTTATACCTATTACTCGAGTTTTAACGAAACAATGTCAATTTTCACCAAATCACCCCCCATTCATCCCCTACCCTCTGGAGCGATTTTACACGAGAACAATCCGGACCGTTATCTTGTCGAGTGCTAACTGTATACCAAATTTGAAGACGATATCTCAATTCGTTCTAAAGTTATCGTGGCTACAAAGGGACAGGTAAGTGTGTGTGACCGACAGGCCGCCTGAAAAAAAAATTCGTTCCCAAATGATGTTTTCTGTATGTTTTGACCCTTTTTACGTTTAAGCAGAAAAATATTTTTGAATTTTTTGTCGCCGATGCGATACTTCCACACGTTGTGACAATGTGCAAGTAAAACTGGTTTGTTCAAATATTACAGGTACAAAAACTATAAATAAGCTCATGGTGAATGATTTATTTTATGTTTGATTTTTGAAGAATTCAAACTTCAATTTAAATTATAATTAGACACAGAAACCTACAGACAAAAAAATGTTCGTTCCCAAATAATGTTTTCTATATGTTTTGACCCTTTTTAGGTTTAAGCGTAAAAAAAATTCTTTGAAATTTTTTTAGCCGATGCGATACTTCCACACGTTGTGACGATGTGCAAGTAAAATTGGTTTGTTCAAATATTACACGTACAAAAATTGTAAATCAGCTCATGGTGAATGACCTATTTTATGTTTAATTTTTGAGCAATTCAAGCTTAAATTTAAATTCTAATTTAGTTTGATATTTACTGGAACTAAACACGGTTTCAAGAGACACAGGTACCTGACCTTAACACATTTTCGAGATTATGTATACAAAGTTGCAATCAGAAACATAATTTCTGAACTCGGTGAGTTTTTAAAATAAATTTAGACTTTACACTATTTTAATAAGAATTATTTTTATTAAAAAATATTCTGTTGTATATTTTTAAGGAGAGATACACTGAAAGTCAATACAAAAATGTAATATTTAATATTGGACTACACAAAAATATTTATAGAAATTTGTTCAGGTGTGGCGTGGCTGTAATGGGTTTACCGATGGGCTCTATATTTCAAACTCTCTACATAATATATTATGTAAAACTAAATGTAGAAATATATGAAAAAAAAAACATACATAAACATATTAAACTTTTAAACATCAACTGACTAAAATAAATCAAAATTTAATTAGTTACGACACATTTTTTACATGGGTTTTATTAGAAATCATCAGCTACTATTCAAATATATAATAAAATAAGCCTTGTACACTACTACTTAAGGAACTTAATCCGATTTTATAGACCAGACATTCGCGCAAGCAGCACGCTCATATTAAATATTAAATACGAATGTATCAACTCATGATATAATGACTTAGAAGAGATATGATATTGCGCATATGCCCCGCCCCCTCCTATCACGTCACGTGGTGAGTAACGTTATAGAGGTCCCACTACATACTTAAAACAAAGTCATTCGCAATCAAAAAGTTTCTATACGTCAGTTCAATGCGGTTTGAAGTTACGCCTATATTGTCTTTTTCAGATAATATAGATCGCAGCACTAAATTTAATCTTTTTTCATTTTTATTACTTCCAACTGTATGCACTTAAATATTAGTAAAATACGTAATTTGTTAAGAGGTTGTGATGAAACGTCAAACCCCACTGCACGACACCATATTATTGTTGCATTGGACTCACCACTTGACACCATGCGCGTGACAGGGCTAAAAACAAGTAGTCTGAATATCAGATCTCTCGTTATTTGTATCATGGTATCAACTATTGCTACAGCTACATTGTTGCCAATATGATGAGGCGAGTCCGCGCTATAAGTATAAGTAGGCGATGAATTGATGAAAACCTACTTACGTCAAATGTATAAATATGTATAAAATAGCAGCGCCTTCTGTTGACAGTTGATTCAACTCAGCTGTATAAACGTATTTGTATGTTGGCCATTTTCACCTCCACACAAAAATTGGTTAAACGATAAAAGGCAGTCCTGGCAAGGCAATAGAATTAGAAAAAACGCAAAACGTTTTCGGCTCCGAAAGCGGACTAGTAAAGACGGAAGCCAACTCAACCTAACGACATAGTGTTTGGAGGTGTATAAGTTTTAAATAAATAAATATATATATATATATATATATATATATATATATATATATATATATATATATATATATATATATATATATATATATATATATATATATATATATATATAACAATTCAAACCGGCCTTGGTTTCGGGTTCTAGGGGACCAAATTCACGCTCATTTGCAAACATTTTTGCAAAGTCTCACCATCGATACCTCTTGAGTCGAATTTGTTTAATAAAAATTCGCTAAAAATGCTGCGCACCACTTGACATATCTTCATTATCTTCTTATGAAATGTCACAAGTCACAAGTAAATTAAAAATAATGATAGGCCGTACCCCTAACCTAGCTTTTTGTTTAATAATTAACTAAAACAACAAAAAGCCTGAAAACCACATTTGCAATGTATTTGCTTTATGAAATGATATATTTAAAGTAATAATGTTAATATAGTTTTAGAACAATGGGAATTATAAAAGTATTTGGGTAAGTGAGCATTGTTTTGATTGTCAGTCAACATATCAGAAATGTAAACAATAAATAAATTAGTATGATTAAATAAGGTAAAAATCTTATAATTTGTTTCAGACGACGTTCGAAAAGAAACTTCATACTTTGTTGGTTATTGTTGACAGTACTATTCATTTTATACACAGAATTTCTTACATATTACAGAAATACTTCCACTTGGAACTCACCACTATGTACCGACAACCAAAGCTGTACAAGAATCTTATTGGTCGCTGATCCACAGCTTATTGGAAGCTACAATGAGATACTACATTTTCTGACACCACTTACTATTTATGATAGCGATAGGTAAGAAAGCTGTGGATAGGTCAAAACTATATGTTACATATTTATTATCTTATCTATTATCAATTTAGTGCGATAATTTCATTGGCTTCATTCAAACCAATGTGATGTAGATATCTGTAGTTGAACAAATGGGCTATATTGCAGTTTATCTACAATCAGTTTTAGATAAACCAACTGCTGATAGATAAAGCTTACCACCGAACATGCACCTTGTGATTATTTCCCAGTGGTGAGTAAGGTGGTTAGTAAGCAGTTCTCCTTCCATTAAACTTCTGCGAGGCTGCATTGTGATGTGGTTTTCCTTTCCCTAAACTAATTAATTGGGCAAATGGGGGTGTTCCTAGCTTTTTCAAAGAAGTGATGTAATGTTTGCTTCCTGATATTTTGTCTCTGAAACATGCTTGAGTTTCTCCTACCACTGAACTTCTGCAGGGGTGTAAGAAGACATTTTCCAAAATATGTAACATGTTTATGTTTAATTCAGTAAACCATGTTTATAATTAAAACTAATGTTTAAGAAGAGTACTATAGTAAGTAGACCATGATGGCCAGGAAATAAAAAGATAGTCTAAATATTACAACTGTTGAAATTAAATTGTTGGTTTCAAATTTGGTATTGTAAAGTCAAGAGTTTGTCAACTGTAAGTTTAAGATGAATTATTTTCCAATTAAAAATGTCAAGTGTTTTACTGCTATATTCTTCCTGGGAGAAATGATGCAAGGACAGCTGAAATGTGTTTGAATAAATATTCAGAAAGGCACCAGCCAAATAAATGTGTTTATTAGCGATTATGATATAATTTAATAAACTATGGATGTTTTGTAAGCCTAAAATGAAAAAAAAATCACTTAAAATAAAGAGAATACAACCCTTCAAGCCATTGTTGAAAAGTTATGACTGCCACTTTGTGAACTAAGAAATACAACAGGTGTTGCCTAGTCAAAGCTGGAATATTTTTTAAATGTTTCAAATATCCTTATTGTTAACAGCCCTGTCAAGGTATTTAAAATGGCAAAGAAGCAACAAGGATAGCATTTTCTCAGTGGCTCATCTGAAAAGATAACGAACTACAAAACCTCACACTAGAAATGTATGGTCTGTTAGCCTATTTACCAATTGTGGAATATTTAAACGCAATAATAGTGTATTCATCAAGTAAAATTGGGATTCAGTGTCTGGCTGGGTGTTGTTTGCCCATAATTTAACAATAAAAATTTAGAATCCCAGATATTTGTGCTTATTCAACAAAATGGTGGTTTGTTTGAACAATTACTGTAAAGTAAGGTTCTTCAAATACAAATGTATTCGTTTTTAGTTTTTGTGTCAGTTTAGGTAAGTAGGTGGCTATTAAATAAGTTGCTGGTAAGTATGTAAGTCAGTAAATAAGTAGTAAGTAGGTGAAAGTAGGTAATAGATAAGTATGAGTAGATTAGTATAAATAGATAGTAGGTATACAGTTTTAAAGGCCTACTCTTAAACATTATTATAATTATTTTTCATGGTTTACCGTATTAAACATAAACATTTCATACATTTTTGAAAATGTCTTCTTGTGAGCATTTCAGAAGAGTAATAATTCAATATGCCAGCTATATGAAATAGAAAAGTTGACTTTCTCCCTCCAAAATCTAGTGGGCCTAGCAAATTTCTGATGACACTAAGCTGGTACAAGGCCTGGTGCTAGTATGGTGTACCAAATTTTAAACAGGTATCTTGTCAATAAAACAGTTATGGAAGGAAAACGAAATTAACAAATTTTATATTTTTTTAAATATCTAGTGGTCTATGGATTTTTTTTAATCTGAAAGTAATAATAAAGTTTTCACAAAACTGAGCAGCTTTTGTCTGATTTAACCAAATTCATATCTCTTATTGTTTCCAAGGTCCCCATGTATTGCATCTTAAACTGGGCACATTCTATATAGGTCTACTGAAAATGATCTGATATTGATGCACATTGTCAAAATAAATCTGATTTCTATTTTTGCAAATACAACTTTGTTCACTCGATTAAATGGACTTATTGATTCCTTTTCTTAGTATATTATTAAATCTTATATCGTTTGAAAATTTAAATATAAGTGTGAAATTTTTACAGATATTTGCTGAAAACATATTCATATGCCTTTAATTATGCTGATCCAGATGTTGTTATATTTTTGGGGGATGTAATGGATGAAGGTTCTACAGCTAAAAATGATGAAGAGTTTAATAGTTATGTGAGAAGAGTTTTTAATATTTTTCTTTCACCAGAAAAAAGTGTCAGGGTATGTAAAATATATGACTAATCATTTATATTTAGTAAATATGATATTGACTAACTTGAAACTTCAGTTTTAGACTCTTTCCAAAAAAGAAGAGTAATTTAACATTTTCAATTTATAGACTTGACCCAAAATATTTATAATTACATCAGTTCAAAGATAGTCTTGTCTATTATTTATAAATGTTGTGCTTTGTGGGTAAAAAATCAATTTAAAAGTACATAGTTAAAAGTATAATAGCAAGAAAATTCACCAAAACCCCTTGTCAAACTTTAACAATCAAAAAAATGTAATCCTGTATGGTTTCCAGGCAGTTATGCCGTGTTCGACCTCAGTGGGTTTATAGACATTTCGGCAACCATAGGTATTGACTTCTTCAGTTGTTGCAGTGAAACTAAACAGAAGTTGATCTGGCAATTCATTTTGTACCCTTTAGATGATGCATATGCTTCAGGCAGTGATGTTGCTTCAGATGATATAATTATGTCTGGTATCCTGTTGCCAGGGCCTGTGGAATTCTCTTATTTGCGTCTTCTCCCTGTAAATGTTGGTCACTGATGATTCTAGACTTTCAGCTCTGGCGTTGGGATCCGGAATGTTTTCCGGCCTGTTATGCCATGTTTCAAACTTATTTATAGGCTGGTTCTAAATTATAAGCAGTAATCATGGGTAGTCATACCAGGGGGTGTATATATCGTATTGTTTTTTATTGAAATCTTTGTATCTTGTTTATATTTTATGGTTTGGCACAACCCCATAGTTGAATTTCGTACAGATTGGTTTTAGGAATGGCTTGTAAATTAAGAGTTTATTATTTATCAAAGTTTTGATTGTCTTCTTATGAGTCAGCTCCTTTTTCAGAATTTTATATTGAGATGATTTTTATTTTTGCTTGAATATGTCTCTTCCAAGTTAGTTTTTGATCTAGATGTAATCCAAGATACTTACTTTCTATTTTAGTAGGGCAATACTATTAAATGTGACAAGTGAACAGCTGCTATTTTTAAATTAAAATTAGTAAAATTATTCTTTACTATTTTTAAATTAAAATTAGTAAAAGTTACTTCAACTGAGTTTGATTCATTGACGTTACTGCGCTACTTTCTGGTCCAGGTACTAAGTAGATTAAGGTGGGTCTGAAGATTTTCTGCAGCTGTTTGGATCTTAGTGAATAGCTGCATCACCAGCAAAAGTTACCAGGGTATGAACAGTTTCAGGGATATCATAGGTATATATTAAGTAAAGGAGAGGACTCAAGACACTACCTTGTGATAGTACTAATTTTATGGCATACACAGTAGAGGCCTTGCTAACATATTTTACTGCAAAGTATCTCTCACTTAAGTATGCTCTTGATGGCAGGTAATATGACTGAAATAGTACTGATTTAATTTGCATTGTCCAATGCTTGATATGAGCCTAAGTCTGAAGCACAGGATCTCTTTTCTTCTATATATGTTTATCTATATATATATATATATATATATATATATATATATATATATATATATATATATATATATATATATATATATATATATATATATATATATATATATATATATATATTCAGAAATACGGGGTGTTTTTCGAAACTGTACATTTGTGGAAAGTGGCTAGAACTTTTTTAGAGTTCAACGGCGTCTATATACACGTATCACACCGATAACTCAAAAAATAATGGGCCGGCTTTGATGAAAGTTGGTTGGTACCTTCCTTTTGCAAGTAGCTTGCATAAGTTTGTTAGCCAGAAAGATCGTCCCCATTTTTCCCGGAAAATTTTGTGTCTTCTTTCAGAAAATTTTCATATCAGGAAATAACAAAGTAATAGCAACTAAATTTGGTAGGCGTGCTTACATCATAAAAAGTAAACTATGTACCAAAATTTAGATTTATAGGTTAAAACAGAAAAAAGTTATAGACATTTAGACCAAAATAAAAATTGGGGTTTTTGTCAAAACGTCAAAGTCGCAATTGAAAACGTCAAAATTGGCAACATTTAGGCAAAGAACCTGAAACTAATACGGGTTATGTAGAGAAATTGTCGCAAGAAATGTGTTTTACAAAGCCTTAAGTTTCAGCTTTAACGGTCATTGTCCTTCTAATATGTTTCCAGAAAATTCATTTCAAATAGACCCTTTCTCTGATGCTTTGGAAGTAGTTTTAGCTATGTAGTTTATTGTTAAATGATATATAATTTTAAGCGAATTTTCGTAAAAAATCAATAAAGGTATTCGTTATTATACAAGGTACGAGAAAAAATGGTATGCGTTAATTATAGGGTGTCTTGAGCTACATCTTACAAAATTATTTCTACAATCACAGGTGGTCCATAAGTTGTTAGTGATACTTTTTTTTTTAAATCGAACATGCCTTATATTATTCCATCAAAATATAATGCATGTTTGTAAAAAAAGAAATTCGGGATGCAGCAAGTGCATTATGGTGGCGAATTTTCAATAAATGCTTCAAATTTGAATAGCTTAATTTAATATTAACCTATAGGGGTCGTTTGCCAGGAAACTAGTTTTTTCGGGAACATTTTAAGTTTATTTTTGGAAAATTTTTATGCATTTTTAAACAAAGTTATTTTGATAAAATATGGTACATTGTTTCTACTATATAGGTTATACTGGTAACCAAATTTGATGACTGCTTTCTTTAAAAGAAAGACACATTTGCTATTAAAAATATTTTTATGAAAATTTACTGCCATAACGGACTTGCTGTCTCCAGACGTTTTTATCACTTGTCCAGTTATAAAATCCTATCCAGGTAAGCTCATAGATTTCAGTTTATTTTGAAGTTTACTTAAGATATATTAAAAGATTTAAGGTTGAAGACATCGGGCAAGGAATACTCAAGAAGGATTAAATTTCTTCTCTGAGATTAGAGTAAGTTTTGTTTGGTTTGAATATGTCAGATAGATGTGAAGCAAATATGTTAGCTTTCTCTTAAGGTGAACACACCCAATGATCATTCGGTTTTTTAAATTGGAGAAATCAAGCTCGGTGGCCTTCTAAATCATTTTGCAGCTTTTCAATGTTGGTGGCTCTCAGAGTCATTCACCTGTTGTATATATTCGTTGAAACAATCATTATTAAATTCTTGCTGGGTCTTATAGTAATAAGATAGTGAAAATCTTAGATGCATTAGATGTTTTATATTTAATATAACTAATTATTATTTTCTTAATCAAAAGAAGGTTTGGCTGTGGCAATATACCATTCGCACAATAGCAAATAACTAATTAAAAAGATAGTTATTATTAACAGGTTTTCCGATATCAAACACTTAATTCGCATCGTGTGCTGTTCAGTTTTAAATGACTAACAATACTCATTTTTATTTAATTATAATAACGAGGTTAAGGCTAAAACTTTTTCACATTATTGATATTTTTACCAATAAAAATATTAAGTTATTAATGCTAGGTGTTAAGTTTTAGCAGTGAATAAAAAATTTATTTCTGTAAATTAAATGTTGATCTTTTTCAGCATATATGGTTGCCTGGCGACAATGATATTGGTGGAGAAAGCTCAGATAGAGTCACCGACCTTAAAGTAAAAAGATTTAACCGAGCCTTTTCACAACCTGACCTTATTAGAATAAATAATTACAGCTTTTTTAAGATAAATGTTATGGCTCAGTATATTCCAGTTTATAAAGAGAAAAGAGAATTTTATAATCCTGATGGAATTTTTATAGGATTAAGCCATATGCCAATACTGTACCTGCCTACCAAATTTGTAGATAAAGTAAGTGTTATGTTGCTAAAAATATTTACTATTAGTGGTCCTAGCACTTAACCATGAGGTATACTTGATAAAGTTTTGTATGTTGTCTTCAGTGAGTTGAAAATATTATATTCATCTCAGTCACAAATACAATAGAGTTCCTTTAAGTCGAATTTCACTATCTCAAAATTTACTTTAAGCCATATTTTAAATGCAGAACCCCCTAATTCAAAATTTCCGTAGAATGCATGATGTACAGTGTACAGGTGCGCCATCTGTTAGCGAATAGAAGTTTTACCACAGATATGCCTAAATAAAATGTACCTTTTTAAGAAACTATTAACTGCAAAGTCATAAACAGTGAATCACATAATTCAGGGAAGTAGCAAAGTTCCCTAACTTTTTGATTTGTTTTACATATGTACTGTGTATGTGTTTTATTATGAGTAATTTTTATGTCACCAAATTGTCTCCTTAAATCAAACTCAAACATTTAACTACAAGAAAGAAAGACTATCTTTTGTTTCTTTGTTCGTAGCATTATTTTGTCTTGTTTTTGTTTTTGCTGTTTTCAGCTTTCTTTCCTTGGCATCATTTTTCTTTATCATTTTTTATTTTTTTATCTACATCAATTTCAGCTTTTTCATTATCTTCTTTCGTTGCCTCAGTATTGTCAGACTTTTCCTCAGTATAGGCATTCTCTTCTTTTTATGGATAATAACCCTATGTCCAGAAATGCTTTCTAATTTCAGCTGAAACTCAATTTTTAATAACTCGTTTTGGTTTTGATATCTGGCTTCATTAGTTTTTACTTTTTCTTCAATAAATATATATATATATATATATATATATATATATATATATATATATATATATATATATATATATATATATATATATATATATATATATATATATGTATATATATATATATATATATATATACATACATAATATATTTCTGTATTCAAATTGAAGCACCAACAATGTTAGAACTGATCTTTTTACCACAAATTATTTGACTGTAACTGTAGAAGACTTTATACCAGTCCTGAGCATTAAACTATTTATATTTTCTATATGTAATCTGACACTGTCACTATTAATAACAAACTATCAAAAATCTGGATGCAGCAAGTGCGATAGGTTAGCAAATTTTTATACGTTTTGCAATACTTAACTTACCTGGACCTGCTTAAACTCTTTTATGTTATATTTCGTCTGTGGATGAGGGATAGTAGTAACTTTTCAATGCTATGTCTTTCTTCATACATACACACATGTTAAAGTAGCTGATTTTTGTACAATTAACTGAATTTTTCTATATATCAATTTAATATCAAAAGTGAAAGTGGTCAATTCAGCACTTTTTGAAATAGCACGAAATAATCCATGGTTGCATTCGACATCAACACAACCAATTAGGCGTATCCACTGACACAACAATAGTCCTTGAATTACGTTATCTGGTGGTGCATAATCTGATACTGCGGCATCCTATATTGCTTCATGTGGTGTTGCATCATCCGGTATTGCATCATTATTCGGTACGGCATCGTCGGCATTACATCATTTTTAGTGTATAAGTTTAGGTATGTAAATAAGATAAATTTGCTCATACAGTTAGTTTAGTGACAGCTACTGATAAAGACAAGTTCATTGTCGAAATATGTATCTGAGTCTCTGTTATTATTTGTGTGGTTTTTGGGGAATTCTGCTTCTTCCTTAATATGTCAATCACATTTTTTGACACTGTTGGTTAGAAACTTATGAATCAAATGTAATTTATCCATCTTTGTTAATTCTATTTAACTTTATAATAGAGTCCTCTTCTAACAGCAACAATATTTGGCGGCGTTTTAGAAATCATGTTAAATTCAATTTCAAAAAACTTGGATTACAATTAATTATTCAACTAAACTGAATCTTAGCATATCGGATTTGTAGTTTGATGGCAATAAATGAGTTAAATTTCGTGAAAATAGATTGACGGAATTCAACAAAATTGTAATTTTCCATGGAACAACTTGAGTCTCAGAATTGGCCAATGAACTTAGCACTCGGAAATAATTTTTATCAAAACCTGAAACCGCTGTGAAAAAAAGTAAATGTGGCATAAAACGTAACATATGAGATATCGGTTTTCTGTCAAGCCTCGGATATTGCGCCGCTTATATTCTGCTTGCCAATAATAAATTTTTTTGGCAATCACCCAATTTAAAAATCATATTTATCATTTTATGAGTACTCAGAACCAATTTTACCAAATAATAATTATTCGTATAAACCAGTTGTCAACAAATGATAACGACTGATATAACTAAGATAGCTTTGATAAGTTAATGTGATGGCCTCCTAATATTAAATCTTGAATAATCGACTTAATACATTTTAGTTATTTGTTTGTTTGTTTGTTTATTTATTTATTTATTTATTTATTGAATACATGCCCAACAGGATAATCCCATTAATAGGGCACCAAACAAAAAGAACAATATGTAACAATATGAACAAAAATTACTTCCAAAAACAAAACTAAAATACTGTGCAAAACATTACAAGGCAGAAATTACATAAAACAGTACATATAATGGACCTAATAACAGACAAAGTAAGATATAGCCAGCCTATGATTAACCGCAGCTTTATCCGAATGGAAGTCGCACAAGTTTGCAATGTCATTAAATTCAGAGCTCATTGTATACACAGGTGATTTCATATACAAGTTAGTCCTTGGTATTGGAGGCTTAAACACTCTCACCACTCTAGATGCAGCCTGTGGAACTGAGAAATTTATTTGCATCAATAAGTCTGGACAATCAACTTTACCATGAAACAAGTTATGCAGGAACATCACAAATGCAACTTTTCTACGCAAATACAAACTGGGTACGCCAGCTTGCATCAGCAATTGGCCATGATCGCATCCTCTCTGTAGGTAGGTACCAGATTCCCTATATACAAGGTGTCTTAAAAACTTATGCTGAACATCTTCTAGAGCACCAATCTAAACACTATAAAAGGGATCAAAAACCAAACTACGATATTCCAGCTTCGATCGAATGTAAGCAAAATAGAGAATTTTGAAGCTGTCCAAATTGAAAAATGGTCTGCCATTCCTCATAATGAAACCCATCAACTTCAAACAGGATGCCGTAATTGTTTGAATATGTCCAGTGAAACCTAATAGTCCATCATATACAATGCCAAGATCCTTGTGCGTTTCAGTCCTAGCCAATGGTACTCTACCCACTTTGTAGGGAACAGCTATACAACTGGTTTTTCTAGTGTATGTCATCACTTTCCACTTCGAGACATTTAATTCAAGTCTGTTCTCAACACATCATAGCTGTAAGTTGTCCAGGTCCACCTGGAGTCTTAAATAGTCACCAATATCGTGAACACTGGAGTATAATTTGAGATCATCAGCAAATAATAGATGATTACCAGAAATTATAGAGCTTATGTCGTTGATAAATAACAAAAAGAGGAGTGGGGCCAGATTGGAACCCTGCGGAATGCTGGAACTAGCAGTAAAGGGTACAGACTTAAATCCATTATAAAAAACATTTTGCACGTGTCAAGTGGGATCCAAAGAATGCTATCAGCCGTAGCATCAAGCCCCGCCAAATGCAGCTTGTACAGATGTGTTGAGTGATCGAACGCTTTGGAGAAGTCTGTATAGATGACATCCACCTGACCCCGTCCATCCAAAGCTTCACTCACATATTTTGTGAACAGGGATAAATTCGTCGGTGTTGGGCACCCCTCCATAATTCCATGCTGCTACTGTGACAAGCGCTACTTCACAACAGGATAAATACGACCATGCACAACTACCTCAAAAATCTTAGCATAATTACATAGGATAGCTATAGGCATGTAGTTGCTGACCTTAGAACGGTTCCCAGCCTTAAAAACAGGACAGATCCGAGCAACCTTCCAAACCTCAGGGAAGCAATTAGTTATTGATTGTTGTTGCCCTTACTTGGTGAAACTTGTCCATACTGCATACAGACTTGGAGAATACTTCTCTGGCTTCACTGTTGGTTTTTAGTGGTGAAGGACGTAGCCAGCGTGTGAGCTAACTGGAGCAAGTGGCCCTTCGAATTCTGGAAGTTCTATGATGTTCTTCAATGCTTCTGTGACTATAGTTTCGCTGCTTGACAGCATTTTCAGACAGATTAAAATTGAATTAGTACGAAATCATGACAACTACAAATAAATATCTGTTGCTATGTTATGATATGATGTTTTGATCAAAAATTTTTATCAAATTGAAAATAAAATGAAACACAGTTGACAGATGAGGTTTTCAAAATGTCTATGTGATGTATGTCAATATTTAACATAAAAACTAGAAGTAGCCTATAATAACTATGATAACAAGTACAACAATAAAATAACTAAACAATAACAGTATAAAAGTAGTCTCTATACAACGAAAATATCGACATACATCAACTCATTATTTTATTACAACTTTTTTGAAATAATAGTTAAATTTATTTTCTTTGACATATTTAATTAGAAAGAAGAATATCCAAGAAAGGGGAATTCATTAAATCAGTTTGCTCGTTTAAAACAAGGTAGTTATTGTCGTGTGTGTGCCTTTTGACTTCTAAAGCTTCAAAAAAGTCTAGTTTACGTTTGTCATCATAAAAATGTAGTGGTTCTATGCGGTTATTTATTGTAGGTCTATGTTCGGTATCAATAATATGTTTTGCAAATGTAGATTTGTCAGCGTGGTTATTTCTAAATGCAGAAATATGTTCTTTGTATCGGGTGTTAAAATTTCTAGAAGTTTGACCTATGTGGATTGCGTTACAATGTGTACAAGCTAATTTATAAACTCCAGCTTTTGTCAGGAAACAAGATTTTTCTTTCGCGTTAAATAACAAATCACGCGTCATGTTGTAAGATTTAAAAGCTACCTTTGTATTTGTACAAGTGTTTAAAATTTTTGAAATGTTTTCTGAAATGGTTCCAAAATAAGTTATCGAAACGTATCTGTTGTTTTCTTTGTCTCTAATATTAGAGACAAACAGATACGTTTCGATAACTTATTTTGGAACCATTTCATGTCTCTAATATTAGAGGCAAAGAAAACAACAGATACGTTTCGATAACTTATTTTGGAACCATTTCAGAAAACATTTCAAAAATTTTAAACACTTGTACAAATACAAAGGTAGCTTTTAAATCTTACAACACGACGCGTGATTTGTTATTTAACGCGAAAGAAAAATCTTGTTTCCTGACAAAAGCTGGAGTTTATAAATTAGCTTGTACACATTGTAACGCAATCTATATAGGTCAAACTTCTAGAAATTTTAACACCCGATACAAAGAACATATTTCTGCATTTAGAAATAACCACGCTGACAAATCTACATTTGCAAAACATATTATTGATACCGAACATAGACCTACAATAAATAACCGCATACAACCACTACATTTTTATGATGACAAACGTAAACTAGACTTTTTTGAAGCTTTAGAAGTCAAAAGGCACAGACACGACAATAACTACCTTGTTTTAAACGAGCAAACTGATTTAATGAATTCCCCTTTCTTGGATATTCTTCTTTCTAATTAAATATGTCAAAGAAAATAAATTTAACTATTATTTCAAAAAAGTTGTAATAAAATAATGAGTTGATGTATGTCGATATTTTCGTTGTATAGAGACTACTTTTATACTGTTATTGTTTAGTTATTTTATTGTTGTACTTGTTATCATAGTTATTATAGGCTACTTCTAGTTTTTATGTTAAATATTGACATACATCACATAGACATTTTGAAAACCTCATCTGTCAACTGTGTTTCATTTTATTTTCAATTTGATAAAAATTTTTGATCAAAACATCATATCATAACATAGCAACAGATATTTATTTGTAGTTGTCATGATTTCGTACTAATTCAATTTTAATCTGTCTGAAAATGCTGTCAAGCAGCGAAACTATAGTCACAGAAGCATTGAAGAACATCATAGAACTTCCAGAATTCGAAGGGCCACTTGCTCCAGTTAGCTCACGCGCTGGCTACGTCCTTCACCACTAAAAACCAACAGTGAAGCCAGAGAAGTATTCTCCAAGTCTGTATGCAGCAATTAGTTAATTAATTAATTGTATAAGAATACAGAAAATTTGTTCTTATGCCTAATTTACGAAAAAACTATCGATCAGAGTACCCTCTGATCGATAATCTGTTAATTAAATTTCCATGTTAAAGACAACATTACCAGCTTTCAAAAAATACAATACATGATACCGTATTGTATTTTTTGAAAGCTGGTAATGTTGCCTTTAACATGGAAATTTAATTAACAGTGTTCTGTTTGAAAAAAATTAGCCTGATGTGAATTTGCAAAACTGAACTACCCAATTACCCTGTATAACAGCGATTCATTTCGAACCAAATACAAGCTACTGTTGTGTTCAAGGATATGTTACATGTAATGACACATTTAGTTTTTTTTACAATGGCTTCAAGTTTTTATAAATATTGGCCGAAATATGGGTGTTTTCTCAACTTTAATTGCTTGCCATTTCTTTACCGTAGAGTTTAGACCTAATAAATTTTATATCAAACTTGTCATAATGACCAGGACAATTCATATAGATAATTATATATAGGGTAAGGCTAGATGTATTGTCGCCACAATTATAACCGTAGACCAGTTTCGCTCTAATTAGAGCTCTTCAGTATGGCATACAGTCTACGGTTCTAATTGTGGCGAGAATACATCTAGCTTTACATACTTTGTTCCTATATTAGGGTAGAAATGGGCCAGAGCTGACAATTTACTGAATTGTTAGTTGGTTGTATACAGCCTCTTTTTTTTTAACACTTTGTGTTATTTGGAGCTGGCGTTACAACATACTACTTGGTTCCGCAACTAGGTGGCGGCACGTTGCTTCGTGTCTTACCACTCACTTAGTTTTGGAAGGCTGGCTACCATAGCCTTTTTAGTTTATAGGTGTATTTTGGCTACAATTAGTATGCCGTACTGAAGAGCTCTAATTAGAGCAAAACCGGTCTACGGTTCTAATTGTGGCGAGAATACATCTAGCCTTACATACTTTGTCCCTATATTAGGGTAGAAATGGGCAAGGGCTGACAATTTACTAAATTATTAGTTGGTTGTATATAGTCTCTATTTTTTTAACACTGTGTTATTTGGAGCTGGCGTGACAACATACTACTTGGTTCCGCAACTAGGTGGCAACACATTGCTTCGTGTCTTACCACTCAGTATATATAGGGTGTTCCATTTAAAAACTTGTAAGTTTGATTCGCCACAAGTCGCTCGGACCACCCTGTATCCTAGTAATATTTTAAAAACATAATGTGTGTAGCTACCTATCATTTCCAGAAAAAAAAGTTTTTCAATTTTCCTCACTTGTTTATTCACAACCGTCTACTCCATCTTCGTTGCATCACTCTGTATATATATATATATATATATATATATATATATATATATATATATATATATATATATATATATATATATATATATATATATATATATATATATATATATATATATATATATATATATATATATATGGGTTCTAGATGCTCTAATTCGCACTCATTATTTTTGTTTTGCTTTTGAGGGCCATTTGGTTTGTCAGGCTTACCTATACTTGTAATTACACACACTTTGTTCATGATTTTATATTGATTGAGTAATGAATTCTTTATTATTATCCATAGTCGTATGCATTTACTTAGCATTTGCTGGGAATATTTACCTGTCCCGACTGTAACCGCAAATGGGATTAGGCTCAGCAGTTACGCATTGAGAAATTTACATACAGTGTGACATGTATTCAAAATCTCCGTCTTCTGCAAACAATATACGTGTTTTTATGGAGACCTAGTTGAGGTCTTATTATTATTATTATATAACACGGCTTTGCAAAATACATGTTTTTTTTTTGGGAGCTTTCTACTGTGTGATATAAGTGTTACCTCTATTGTAAGTTATTTTGAACAATTAGGAAAGTGGTACTATGATTATGGTTTTTTAGGTTCTAACAAAAATGTTACCTCAGCTTATATTCAGTGCCCATGAACATAAGTCAATGATAGTGAGTACCGACGCTTTATTACGTGATACTAGACAGATAGTGCCAATTGATTCAGATAATCATGTAGTATACAGTTATGAATTAGCTCAAGCAGATATGTATGAAATAATAGTACCAACATGTTCTTATAGAATGGGAACAGACAAAATTGGATATGGGTTAGCCGTACTAGGTATGTATATAGGCCCATGGTACACTAGGTGTTTCTTAATGTATCAAAAAACAATCAATGTGTACTTATACTTAGTTGAATAATTAATCAACTTATTTGTGATTACTTGATATATCAGATATGTTTCTCTCATTCCTCTACATTAAACAAAGTAATATTTAACAAAATGTGGAAATTTATTTTGCATTGTGATATTATACTACATATAAATTGATTTGTTTTATGCCTTCCTTTTGCCCTTTATCCTTTGCTTATTGAGTATTTGATTGTTATGTTTTTTAATATTTTGTTTGCTTTGTACGGAAGCACTGAAGGGTCAAGTAAAAGAATAGTTTTTGAGTGAAATTAATTTCACGTTGGATGTTGAAATTAATTTACAGTTATTAGCTAAACTTGAAATTAATTTCAACTTTCGGAAGTAAAAGTTATTTTTAATTTGCTTGTGTAACGTGAAAATATTTTCACGTTAAAGTAGAAAGTTAAAATTTATTTCACATTTCTGTTTCTACATGTGTCAAACGAGCAGATTGGCACATCCGACCGAATAGTGCTTATAGGCAAATTCATAACTAGATTTGATTGGTTCCTAATTCAGCACGAAATTGAATGTCGCCGCTAACCTTACCCTTACCGGACATTTGTATCTGTTTTCTACTTTTAGGCTGGAAGTTAGAATACATTTTGAATTTTGATTCTGTGGCCGTATGAGTGCATCTCTAGGTCAAAAAATGGGAACAAAAAATTGTTCTGAAAGTGCTTAGAATATTTTATCAGGTACCTACTCAATAAAATTTGGAGCTCTATTATTAAATAATTTTACAGTTAAACAACGACTAAGTCATTCAGTGTACTTTGACTATGACTCATTCATTTTAACATGTCAAAACGAAAAGCTGGGCTACCTACATTGTATTGAAGAAGAAACTAGAATCGACATATATATATATATATATATATATATATATATATATATATATATATATATATATATATATATATATATATATATATATATATATATATATATATATATATATATATATATATATATATATCCAATATGGATGTTTCACCAACTAAGGGCGACCACATTCAATACATTTATTGATTTATTTCATACCTACCACCCTAGGGGGCACATCCTTCTCTTTGTGATGAAAAAAATCAGCCTTTGTCGAATTTATATATCTATTAACGTAGTTATGAAGTTTATGCACATAAAGAAACAAATGAGGAAGTGAGTATTATTTATTCAAAAAATTGTTGACTAAAATGGCAACATTATAAAAACATTTTATTGTTTTCAATATAAATAGTATATAGTATATAGTAGGTATAGTTTCTTTATATCAAGATAATACTTGAATTCTGCTTTCCTGCTAATGTCCTCGTTGAAACCTTCTAATAATTTTTGTAAGCCCACGAAAACATTTTCACCACTCATATTTCCATATTCATTTTTAAATTAGTTACTGAATAATTTATTGATAACAGAAAGGCTGAGAACATAATACCCATATGGTGCAACTTCATAATAGTTATCAGCATATTGCAACATTAAATCAATTTTATGTGAATGTAGAGCTAACAATGGTGTAATGAAGTCCGATTTATTGCGGTTATTTGAATAGCTTATAAGTCGTTTAGGCGGTGTAAATAACAGATATTTGCTGGGCAATAAATCTGACTCATTTTAGGTACACTTCAAAGTATGAAAAGTCGCCACCGGCGAAACATAAATTTTGTAGAACGGAACGCACAGCGTCGGTCTGACAAGCGCGATGAGATTTATTCTGGGTACGTCATGGGGCGCATGTTAGGTACGGGGGCAGAGAAGACGGAACGCGATCGAGAGAAGCCTTCAGCCAACGCCCGTGTCAATAGGTCACCGTCGGTCGTACGTCGTTTGTAATTTTAAAGCGTTAGGTGTAATACCTAGAAAGATTATTTCGCTGGTGCTACAGAGTAGTGGAAAAACAGCGTGTTAGTCGTCTAATAGTAAAGAACGAGAGTCTATGAAGAGTGTGTTCTGTTTAGGTGTAATACCTGGAAAGATTATTTCGCTGTGCTACAGAGTAGTGGAAAAGCAGCGTGTTAGTCGTCTAATAGTAAAGAACGAGAGTCTAGGAAGACTGTGTTCTGTAAAAGAATAAGTTTGCAAGGTTAGTTATAACTTCGGGAAACGTACAGAAGTATAATTTGTAAACTGGTAAACGTGTTTGTGTTTTATTAATGCTGTTCTATGTGAAATATTAACAGCGGGGTTAGGATTTCACGCGTATACAGGGTGTACTGTATTTAGTAGTGACAAAACTAGTCACGGTTACCCATTTAAGGGAGGTCGAAGTAAGGTAAACAATTATACCGTATTATAGTGGAATTAGGGCGTTTTAGCGAATCAAAGCGTACTATACAGGGTAGACTACGTTTGTTATGAGTGACGTTCTGTCCTTGTAGGAAGCATAGATCTATTCTGGAGGGTATGCGCTCGCTAAACCAGGTGTTTAATTAGCTAGAGTGTCCAGCCTAGATAAGCGCCAAGCTGGTCACATTTCGTACCCATATCAGGGAAACGGGAGCACGGACAGTGCTGATGTAGGGTAGTATTTAGTGTGTCCGGCATCCTGGTGCTGTATTGGGTCAACTACGTTTGTTTTGAGGGACGTTCTGTCCTCGGAGGAAGCATAGATCGATCCAGAATGGTATGTAACCGCTGGAGGACACTGTTAGCCATGGAGGGTGTTCGATAGGAATAGGGAACCAGTTACCCGGTGGTATTAGTTAGCCAGTTAGGGTCTTATAAGCGTGGGAACCGTTTGCCTACCCACCTAGTGCTGTGCTAACGCTAATATCATGCTTTATTTTTAATAATTAGTACAAATGTTATTTTAATCGAATATCCTTGTATTTTTAAATATTAACTTATTTGTGTGAATTCCACTATGAAAGAATGTCTTATCAGAGATAACGTTATCTGACCTGAGATATGTTTCTCTGCATTCGCATTGTAGCGAATTTTTGGTTTTAATTAACTTATGGATTTTTATTGTTGTCAATTTCATTTTGTAAATATTTTAAATGTTATTAGAGGGTTTTATGAAATTAGTTGCGTTTCACTGCACTGCCTGTAGGTATTTACACTAGTGTAGGTGTGTTAGAGCTAGGATCCTGTGACGGATTGTAACTAGCGGAGGTATGTCGTAATCGATATTTACCTGTTTAGAATATTTCTGCTTCCAACTTTGTAAGTTAGGGAAAACAGCCATTATTCGGGAGTGAGTAATTAAAGCCTACTTACCTCCCGGGAACTCTACGGGATATAATAACTTTCGACCCCTGGCTATAGTTTTCTTCTCCACTGGAGTTACCCTAGGACAAGGCTGTTATGAAACAGTAACTTTGTGGTGTTCTACAAGGGCCTTAGCAGAAGTCCTCACGGGGACTGACCTCGTCCTATTCAATAGGGAATAAAGATGGCGCCCGAGGATATTTAGCTTAGAATATTTAGTTCACGCCCGAGTGACGGATTGGCAACTTATCCGTCGGGCCGTCTGCTGAGCCGGGGCATCACAATGGGATGTGACTATTACGAAATGGCACACTGAGCTTTTTCTTCAGTAGTGGTGTAAGTTCGGTACCTTAGAACTACAGCAGTACTTAACTCCTGGTTATGGTTATACTAATACACCTTTTGGTTATACCTGTGAATAAGTTTGTATTAGTGTGAGGAACTATAATTTACATTTACTTGGAACACTACCTTTTGAATACAATTGTAAGCTGAGCACGACAGTTTGTGTTTTTGGACCATCATTCGCCCTTACTTCTTTTGTCAGCTGAACGTTGACAATACAAATAAAGTTTGTATTATTTAAATTCCCAGAAGTTGGAAACTTTAAAACTCTCTCAGTAACTTTAATATATGAAGAGAGCTTTTCTAACCATGCCTGTGTGAGAATATTCATTCAATTAGTTTTGAAGGTTATACAGAGGAATTATCTCCTGGCCGAAATTTTATAACTAACTTCCTAATGTGGAACACAATATTTTCATTTCCTTCCAGATTGGTGCATATGTGTAATTTTCTGGCAGATTATTTATTGTGTAAAACACATCACAGTTTCTCATAATGGAGAATAGTGTAGCAGTATAGCAATTAATACGAAGAAATGAAGTTGACAACTAACAACTGACTCATTTGTGTGGACATATTACTTATTCTAACAAACATTTCAACATCAACATCTGATACCCATTGTATTTACGGCAATCCTGACGAAATTAGCCAATCATAAACCCTCAAATTCCACGATATGCAATACTCAGTGGGATGTATATGCCTGAATCGAACGATGTTTGCATTCCCGCCTCTATTTACCTTCATCAAAGAGTCGAACAGACTCAAAAAATATTGCAATAGCAGTACAATCTTATACTATTATAAATTAATTAACACCCCAATTTTGTATCTAAATCGCCTATGTTAACACTAATCGCTAACGTGAAATTAATTTCAACTTTCTGTGATAACGTGAAAATAATTTCATGTTTCTGCTGAAAGGTGAAATTAATTTCACCCAAAAACTTCTTTTTTTTTACTTGACCCATCAGCGCTTCCGTAATATTGTTATGTTTTGTACAATTTGTAATTTTTTTTAACTATAGGGGTTAGGTGGCAGAGTGGCCCTTGGCTAAACTTCACCTTTGCAGTTATGCTGTAGAGAAAGTAAATAAATAATTGACACTTATCCAATCTATAAGCTCCGATATGCTGACTCACTACTTCACAAACTCTCTCATAAAAGGAGCTTGCAAATATTCATATTGCTAAATAAACACACTGCCATAAACTGGGTACATAGCTACTATATTGCTCATGAGCTAAAGTAATGGCACTACTTGAGAAAGCATGTATAAAACAGTTTTAAAGTTTTTACCCTCATCAAAGAGTAGATAGCATTTTATAAATCATCGTAATCTAACGGCGATGTCGCACTGTCGTCACAACCATGACTCTGTCACCACTGGCTCTCTTCATTTCATTGTAACTTCCACACTTCATCAATTGCACCAGGTTTTCCAAAAGTTTTCGCCTTGGTCTACCTCTTCCCTTTAAGGTGTGTATCCTTAAAATAATGCCAGAAACTTATTATGTCATAGAATATGACCAATGAATTTTGTCTTCCTCCTTTCAATTTCATTCAGCTCTCTCATCTCTTCTAAAACACTTTTATTTGCCTCTCTATAGGTGTACTGTGTTTTCGTCATGTCCAAGTTAAAATGTTTATTAGTGAGAAGAGTAGGTACTTTGTGTATTGAATGCTTGCTTTGACATCTTGATCCTCTTGGAATTTTGCTACATTTACCATCATCTGTGATAATATTCCCAAGGTACGTGAATATTTCGAATGGTTCAAGTTGTTGGCCATTCAGCTTTACATCTATTTTTGCAGTCCTATCCCTACTTATTTTCATTACTTTTGTTTCCACTGTAACAAAATTCCCGTTTCGTTTTAATAAAATATAGTTTCACTTCCGTAATACAATTGTGACAATTCTCTTAATTGATATTTTTAATAAATAAATATTCTAAAGACACATGTTTAAAACGAAAAAGCCATTTAAAACATATATTTAAATCATAAAGAGTACGATAAGGTTGGATAATGAGCTCATCCAAGCCATTAATAAAAGAAAGATTCTTGTCGAGTTTCATCAAAATCTGTCAATACCTTTTTGAGTTATCGTGTGGATATATATGTAGATATATATATATATATATATATATATATATATATATATATATATATATATATATATATATATATATATATATATATATATATATATATATATATATGCTTATTTGAAAAAAAATTTGCAAAGTCTCAGCATCGATACCTCTCTATTGGCAAATGCTTTTTAATAAAAATTTGCTAATAGTGCTGCAAATTGTATCACAACTTCCACATAGCTGTGATAATCTACTCTCCTCAGAAAAGCATTTTCATGAAATGAATGTAGGGTCCATGACTTGATCACAAAGACAATATTCGTATTCCTGTACCCATGAACTTCTTAAATGTTATATTACTCGTGTTTTTTAGGAAAAATGTCAATTTTCACCAAGTCACCCCTGATTTATCCCCTACCCTATTAAGAGATCTTACCCAAAAACAATTCGAAGTGTTCCTTTGTTGGGTGCTAACTGGATACCAAATTTGAAGATGATATCTTAATTCATTCGAAAGTTATTGTGCCTACTAACAGACAGACGTACAGGCCGACAGACCGACCTACAGACAAAAAATTTTCGTTCCAGAATCAAGTTCCCTATATGTTTTGAGACTTTTTTCGCTGAAATTTTGGTCACCGATATTCCACCTCCACACATTCAACCCCTAATTTAATTTCAACGCAGACTACGATGTTTTTGGTGAAATTGAAAATTTTCTAATAAACAAACCCTAAAATGTTATATTACTCGAGTTTTAACGAAAAAATGTCAATTTTCACCAAGTAATCCCCCATTAATCCCCTACCTCCTAGAGCGATTTTACCCAAAAACAATCCAAACCGTTTGTCAGGTGCTAACTGTATACCAAATTTAAAGACGATATCTCAATTCGTTCTAAAGTTATCATGTCTACAGACATACAGACTGACCAACAGGCACAATTATTTTTTTCTCAAATCATGTTTTCTATATGTTCTGACACTTTTTACGATGTTTAACCCAATAATGCCTGAGAAACTTTTTTTATCAAAATGACAAAAAATTCTAATAATTCATTTTCATCCTTTCAACACCCACTACTATCTATCGCTATTGAAAAATTTTCATGTTTTCATTGGGTTTTTTTGCCATATGATATATCATATGCTAGGCAGTTATGAGAAGTAGTAATACTTCTGAATATTGCAAGCTGGTGTTAAGATATGAGAAGATGTATCTATTTATCATATCATATTCAATTTTTTTATTCATGAACACATAATTATACATTGTAAAATTATACAGGAGCAGTATGATACATACGGAAACATGAGTCTGGATGTAACCCCACATTATATTTTATGCATGAAAATTTGGCACATTTGCCACAATATGCACATTGTCTTTGAGTAGCCTGTTTATCAACCAAGTGGTCTGTCCTATCGTATTGTATTTCCTTCAAAATATTTTTGCTTCAAACAAAATCGAATGAATGGCCAGTACCATTTTCCTGATCTTGTATGTATTCTGTAGAGACCACGCATCTTATCAAATATGTCAAGACCTCCCATCCCTTGGTTGTACAAGTCAATCACTGTAGGTTGATCTACTTGAACATGCTTCTTTTGTTGTTTGGACCAACATCTAGAGTAGCCTTTTGTTAGACATACCTCATCATTTTCACTATTGGTGGCCATTGTTACCTGATTGTTGTCGTTCCATCTAATGAGGGTAATTTGAGCCGAGCTGTCTTTCAAAATATGTGCAGCGCCACGATTCGCCTTTTTTATATATTTCAATGGAGCTTTTGCTATACGGTCAGACCTAATGGTACCAATACATTTGATATTGTTGGTTTTCAATTCCTCTAATAGAGGTAAAGAATTAAAGAAATTGTTCAAGTATACAGTGGAGTTCAGAGGGTAAATAACCACAACATAATTTCTCCGTAACACTAGAACCTAAAGTTTTTCCTTCTGTTTTGTCTCCTGTTCCACAATAAGGATAAAATTTCAAATTGTTACCTTGAGGTGTGGCGAGACACCAAACTTTTAATCCATAACGGATAGGTTTGCTCCTGATAAATTGTTTCATGGAATGACGCCCAAAGTAGGGCTCCATTGCTTCATCCAAAGAAAAAGAAGAAGATAGTGGTTCTGCTAATTCTTGTGAAATACTGTTTACTCTGTCTCATAAGGTTTGTATTTGATAGACTCGATTATTGGCATCAATTTTTGTGTTATCATTGAAATGCAAATATATATATGCAAATATAAATATATTGATGAATAGTCTCAAATCGGTCACAGGACATGCTGTTACTAACTAAGGAGTTGAATGTGTCACCTTTTGTTTCCCAATACAGTCTCCTGCAGGGAACTCTGGTGTACCCAGATAGGAGTAAAATTCCAAAATAGACATACATCTCATCAATACTAACGGAAAAATCGTGATTTCCCTTGAATATGGCATAATTCTTTGTTTCAGTGCAAACATACTCCATGAAATTTTCAGGAAAAAATATTTTGAACAGGTCTATCGGATTCAACTCTTCTTCTTTAATTTTTTGTGTAATGGTAGGTGAAGACGTTTTATAAATTTTTACTTTCCCATCTTTATATATTGACATTTTTTCGTCCCAACTCCGTGATCTCTTTTAATTCTGTTTTCTATTAGGCTGCTTATCACGAGGCTTAGAAGTATCGAATCTTTTTGCCAAAGGTTTGTCGTCTTCTTCGTCGCTTGATATCAAAGCTTGAATATCAACAGCTTTTTTTTGCAGAAGAGGTTTCCCTCTTTCCGAGATGAATTTCTGATTGTTCACCAACAGCACTCACAGTTGTTATTTCCAGCAGTTGTCTTAGAATACCTTTTCCCAAAGCACGGATACCATATTCTCCTTCGTCATCACTAGGAGCGTCATGAATGTCGCTATCTTGACCATCTTTTGGTGGAAATATAGTACAATCGATATGGTCACAGTCTCTTACTGAAGTATAATCTTCATTATGTGAGCTGAGAGACTCTAAATAATTAAAAAGCTCTTCTGGGTCTCGAGGATCAGATGGATTGTAGTTTTTCTTCCTAAAAAGAAAACGCTCAATAACGCCTACCGTATGATTTAACATACCCCAATTTTTTATGTACAAAAGAGAACCAAAAATATATTTGCCCTCATTCAGATAGGCTTAAATATGTTAAGTCTACAATATAAAACAAAGTTAGATTGCAAAATCAATGTAACAAGCAGTAAATTGAAAGAAAATGAACATAACCTTACCTGAGACTCATTTTGACGTTCTATGGAAACTATGTCCGAAGCAAAACACTAAACTCTTGCTTAATGTCACAATAGTTCGTTTAGAAATCTTAGTAAGGACTTGAGACCACTATTACTCCCTGAATTATGTTCATACAAGGCAGATAAGACATGCACAGTGCCTTTCAAATGCAGTTAAAAACACACATAACGTAAGTATGATAAATCATACGGTAGGTAGTATTGGGTTAAGCAAAAAAAAAATTTTGAAATATTTGTCGTTGATGCCATACTTCAACATGTATTGACGATGTGGAAGTAAAATCATCATACTAAAAATAATCATAGTAGAAGAATAGCAAGACAAGCGTTTCTAAGAAATCAAATTTGAGAGCTTTTTGTAGATTATGTAGAGACAGATTTAAGACGTTGTAAAAAGACGAGCAGCACTTTTTTTAGCATCGCTGTCAGCAAATTTGCTCTTAGGTGTGAATTGAGGTTTAGTATATGCTTTTTGAATGGTACGTCAGACTGAACTTTTCACAGATCTCAAAGTTTTAATGCTAACAGTCTTAAATTACATTTATTTGTAAGAATTTTTGTATCAACCCAATCTAAATATTGCTTTCTTCTTTTACAACTGTTCATGGAATGTCTTATTTAAAAAGTAATGAAACATCGGCCCCCAGCTTTTAGGATTTATCTAATGTTTAATTCACTTTCTACATTTATAATTGGGATGTGAGTTTGTTTTTTTTTAACAATTTATTTATTAACCCAATTAAACGAAATATATTTCTAGTTTCTGAATGAGCATCTCTGCAACCTGTTTTTTCATCCATATAGGATGAACATACAACATAATTTATTTATCAGTTAGTAATGTCAAATAAAAAGGATCTTATATTCCTGAGTTCGGTGAAAACACAATATATTAACAATTATCAATAACAACTATATACACACTACTACTACCCTAATTTCATTAAGAATGAAAGAAGTCAATTTAATATTCGCATTCACGTTCTAATATATGTGTCTGTTCATTTGTTAATGTCACTTCTTCTGGTGAACCGTAGTCGACGATCTTAGGAACAATACTAATCTATTGACACTACAAACTACACAAAGCTAACTCACCATGTTGCCACCCTCAACTCGTCAGGTCTGGGGTGTCTCGTGAATACGTCTATATATTTTTCACAAGTAATATTGTATATAATATTGATTATAGTATTAAAATGACTTGTTTGGAGAATAAATGAATAGTTTTGAAATCATTTGAATTCACATTATATTCACATTAAATGTCTTTTTTTTTTCCAGATAAGAACAATCTGCAGTACACAGTACTGTGGTCTCCGCCTCGTTTTGAGCAGTTGATGAATTATGTTTTATTCATCACTTGTTTTATTGTTTCAAACTTTTGTTTTTATTGTTGTAGATTGTCTTATAAACATATCTGATGTTGTATTTGTCATAAAATGATTTTGAAAATTCCATAAACAGAAAAAACATTCAAGTAAACTTAATTTATTACTGCTATTTTGATAGCAATTTTTAATTATCTAGGACCATGCACCTGTTGGAGCTGTGATTTAAACTAATACCTTCGACAAATTCTAGAGTGCTCGAAGCTACTAACTTCTTGGCCTGTTGGAGATAAGACACTAGTACTGTTTTAGCTGGTTACTTTGCTAGTTAACTTTTATTGTTGTTAGTGGGCTCTTTATTTAGAATATAGAAAGCTGTCACTCAGCATTTAAGTAAAACTTAGTATTAAAAAATACTTGTTTTCCAATATGATTATATTATTTGACTATAGTTTTCTTTTTTGGTAATAAATTCAGCATGGTTTTTCCGATTTCGCTAAAGTTTAGTATGAAGACATTGTTTCAAGGGGCAAAAAAATCAGTATCAAATTTCTACGTCAATGAAACAAAATCATTTAACACGAAAATTTTGATGATTTGAATAGACTTGTGTAAGAGACAATGCTAAACTGTTTCTGATTCAACGAGGCGCCTTTTTAGGCGATTTCGGGTTTAGCGAGGTAATTATTGCACTGACCTGTTCACACTTTTATTGGGATACACAGATGTGCCAAAGTAAACAAGAGGGCCTCGCCTTTCTGTAAATTTTGTTGCCTCTCTGCCTAAAAAATATGACCACTCAGGCACACCAGGGCTGCACATGTTTGTTGTCTGAGATATGACACTAATGATTTTACTGTACACAGTACAAGAGAAAATTTTTATGAGTTCTTCCACTCACAGAATGATAGAGTTCCTCTTACCACTTGAAATCAACGTTGTTAGTTCGTTACAACTGTACATTTGTGTGGCTTTTTTTTATATCGTGAACTTTTCGCCTTATTCCGATCAGGTTTCGATCGTCGCGCGTTTGTAGCAAGTGAATAGGGTCTTGTTTACACAATATCCGCGTCTGGTATGAAAAGAAAACGCTGTATTGAAGAGAAAATGTCGATATGAAAACAAGTGAAAACGGGAGGAAAAAAAGTAAAGTTTGTAGGCAGTACGGTATTGCATTGTCTACATTATCAACAATTTTAATGTGTGAGCATTCTATTGTCCAGGCTGGTGGTTGCAACACTATTAGCAACAAGAGGAAAAGTCTAAAAACAACAGACATGGGGAAGTTTGGACAAAGCAGTGTTTGATTGGTTCAAATATCAGAGGCAAACAAACATTCTCCTATTCTCCTGTTTCTCCAGGAGAAAGCTGTTTTTCTTGGTAAAGGAATGGGATATGGAGAGAATTTCCAGCGTACTACAATTTGAATTTTTCGATTTAAACAAAGACATTCAATTAATTCAGCAAGAGTTTCTGGGGAAGTGAAATCTGTAAATAAAGAAGTCACATCTGATTGGCTTCAAAATAACTTCTGGAAATATCCGAGGAATATCAGGCATGTGATGTCTTCAATGCAGACGAGACTGCACTTTTTAGAAGTAGTTTCCGGACAACTCTAAAATTCAAAAACGAAAATGTGTTGGCGGGAAGTTATCCAAAGAGCGACTGACTGTACTAGTTTTTGTAAATTCTGATGGTTCTGAGTTTCGAAGACTATCGGTTATTGGAAAAGCAAAAAAAACAAGATGTTTTAAGAATGTAAAGAGTTTGCTGGTGAAATATGTTGCTAATAAAAAGCATAGGTGACTGGCGATATTTTTAAAACTGAAGTAGAAGAATGGGATAGAGGACTAGAAAGAAAGAATAGAAAAATTTTGCTTGTGGTGGATAATTGTGTGGCACGTCCACAATTGACAAGTTTGAAGAACATCAAACTAGTTTTTCTGCCGCCCAATACCATAGCTGTACTGCAGCCTTTAGATCAGGGAATTATCAACTCTCTGAAATTTAATTACGGCAGACAACTCGTCACAAAAATAATTGACAACATGGACAAGAATCAGTGTTAATTTTCAGTAGCTGTCCTCAAAGCTATTCTTCTCCTTGATCATGCATGGAAAAATGTCTCACAAAATTGCTAAATTGTTTCAGGGATGCTGGTTTTCATTTTGAGGATAGAAATGAAAACGTTCATTTCAAGCGTTTCGGAAGATGATATTGCTGACGAAGATATCGCGACAAAGATGATGACATTCCTCTCAGCGAATATGCTAGGGTTATAAAATTGGCACAAGTGCCGGATGCGCTCGATTAGATAATTCTGTGGAAACTTCAGGTGAGGAGATAATTAAAGCTACAAATTTGAACACTACCCAAGAAGTGATGAAAGAGTCCGATTCGGACAACAAATCTGAAAGCTCCGAAAGCGCTGACTGTTTCACTGCAAGATGCGATATATTCCACTGAGAAGATTAGAAAATCTTTTTAGAGGGGGCATCAAACTCCGAGAATGAGCTAAGTTTATTAACTTCCATAGAAAACTTTTTGGAAAAGAAGAAAAAAGAAAAACCAACAGTACAAATGAAAATCACAGACTACTTTTTATGATGTGTATAAAGTTAGATTAAGTAATATTGTAGACTGTATATACTGTACAATATTACTTAATCTTGTGATTTTTTTTATGTGAATGAAATTGTTCATTTAAACTAGGCAGTTACAGTTGACTTTCAATATTGAGTAATCGGTATGTACACTTACATATAAGTATGTACATACCTATTTTTTTTTTGTAGTTACTTCTTGGTTCTGATTAGTGTTGGGCGATATATCGATCACAGTGATTTTATACCAGTGAGCGAAAAATCACTGGAGCTACCGGTGATCGAAGATTAACTAATGCAGTGAGTAGCGATTGTGGACTAGCGAAGCGATCACTGGCAACCGTGCAACTGGCAACGTAATAATAAATATCAGTATTAGATCTGATACAGCACTTGGAAATAAATATCGAATGTTAGCGTTCACCGGTTTGGCGTGTGTGCGATATACTGGCTCACAGTGCTCACTGCTCAGCCCGAGATTATTTGAAAAATTATTTCTACAGACGTTCAGACTTGTTCGTTCATGCTGGATGCAGTATCGCTGAATGTTGTACAAAACATGTCTAAAAAACAAAAAACCAGTGTAATTTGGAATCATTTTACACCCATTGACGGGGACAATTGCTATGCAACATGCAATATATGCAAGAAAAAATTTTCGCACAAACAAACGAACTCAAATTTGAAAAAACATATAATCTCAAATCACCCCACGGTCTCTATGACTACATTAAAAGTTTGAAAAAAAAATGATAATGCAGGTAGGACACAAATGATTTTCGAAATTTTGAACATTAAAATCTAGTTGTTTTTTATTTTTATTCTTTTATAACAAACTAAACTACACTAATTAATCTACAACAAATTATTTACTACGAATAGGCCTTATAGTTAATTATACAGAATAGTGGTATAAAACATTTAACGCATGGATATCCTATAATTCTGCACAAAAATACTAGAAACACCACTAGTGAAACCAATCATAACTTCTTTCAGTATTTCCACGCTTTCAAAAATTCTCAATTACTGCGGTGATTCAAATCACTGCTAAAAATCACAGTGATTTATAAATCACTTTCACCGGTTTACCTGTTACTCGAAAATCGCTGTATTTCCCAACACTAGTTCTGCTATAACGAGATCCGGTTTTTTGCGAGATATTATTGCTGGTCCCTTGACTCCCGTTAAATCTAGATTCTACTATATATATATATATATATATATATATATATATATATATATATATATATATATATATATATATATATATATATAATGAATCTGACCCTGGATATGGGGTCCAGAGGTCCTAGTTCGCGCTCATTTGAAGAAATTTTTTAAAAATTCAAAATTCGGGATCTCCCCATTAGTGAATTTTTTGTACGAAAATTCACTTAAGAGGTACTATTGATAACACACGTTTACTCTCATGGTTTTTTCTAAATTTGCATTTTAATAATTAGAAGCAGTTTACACAAGAACGAACCCAAAACATAAATAAATAAAGATGTCATAATAACTGTTCAAAATGTTCACCATTCACATGCATACAAAGATTTATGGGACGAAGAAAATTAATAAATACTATTTGCATTACTTTCAAAACTAGCCATATTCAATTTATGCACCCTCTACCCTACTGTTTTTCACTCGTAAAGGCCTTTCATTGATACCCATATAAAGTGGTTGTTGAGAATGAAATATTCCAGCATCTTGCGTCTGTCGACATTTTGAATCCGTGTAAGCGTTGTCTAGCTTACTGTATTTTATAGTGATGGGCAAAACGGTTATTTTCTATTAACAGTTGAACATGTTAACGTTATTTAAAAATAACCGTCGAAAATAACAGGTTCGGTTACTTATCTGTTATTTTGAACTGGATAGTCGATCGATAGTATCCTACGTTCCCAAAGCTGTGAGCGAGAGCGAGCACACTAGTATAAATAACGTGTTAAGTGTTAAGTAATATGTTATGAAGTAAAGTCCGCTCTATACTGCATAGCATACCCATACATATTTAGCATTCCCAGTCTCATGTCCATTCATTCCGTTAAATTTAACAGTTGCCGATGAAAACCGAAGTTTATTCATCGAAGCTAGTTGCAGTGGAAAAGAAACAGATAGAAGTCTGAATTCTAGTTTAGTCTAAAGCGTTATTTTGTACCTGTTATTTTTTTATTTCGATAAAAGGTGGTTACCATTGTGGCTTGGCAACCGTTAAAAAATAACAGATAGTTAAATAACGACCCATCACTAGTATTTTACCCATAAGTCTTTCAATTTGACATCCATGTCAGGGAGATTGTGAAAAAAGGAAAAAAATGCGACATCTTGGAGCGTCCGCCATATTAAATTTATCATGGCAGACAATGTATGTTTCATTGTCACCTGACTTATACACCTAATCCCATAAGGGGGACTGGTTTAACATTGACCTGCAAGATTGGACATGTGAAGTTAAATAAAAGCTTGAAAAAATCAAAGAATACACCGCTATTTCTTTCCACTCTTATCATCTTATCACTGGTCGAAATAAAAGCTTTTCTTTGCTCACTTCTACAATCTAAACAACTGCACTCAAACATATGCATTCTATTTCGCTAATATCGTTGGTCTTATTGTTTATTGCAGCTCCAAAGTGTTCGTGGCATAATAAGCATTGGATAATGAAAATAAATAATTTTAATGCTGTCGCTGCCTTAGTAAGTGGCAGTTTATTGTGCTTTGTAAGTCTGTCAAACAGTCTCCTCGTTTATTCAGTAAATGAAAATATAATAACATAGAAGACACAAGCTTAACTTATTACATTAAAAAAAAGAAAATCTATTACTAAAATTGTGTGACGTTGATCCTATTGTAGACGTTCTAAAATCAATTGAAGCTGTTATATACAGCGTGTAACTAAATTTTGTTGGTACAATGCCCCAACACAAAATTGTGAGGAGAAATATGATGATTTAAACCAGCTCGCTTATGTCCAGTAATACACCCTTCTAGGAGAGCCTTAAATAACTGGAGAATGGTGTTACAAACATTTTAATTTTTGTAAGATATTGAGGTTACAGATAAATTAATTAAATATGTGATTTAGTATTACGCAATACTTTAAATGTCTCTCCACCTTGACTGACGACATATCCCAAGAAGCCTATAATATGTATTAATTTGTCAAAGCAACCTGTACCTAAGCCAAAAACAAGTTATTTATTTTAAACTTACCCTTATACAAAAATGTATCCATACCAAGAAGCCACCCCTCCAAATATTTTATATTATAGGAGGGGGGTACTTTGGTAGGGGTTCAGTTTCATATATGGGTAAGTTGAGTTAAATCAACTCATTTTATCTTAGGTATGTATTTATTGCACCAGTTTTTACATATTACAGACTTTCTGAAATATGTTCTCAGCAAAGAGGGGACGCAGTTTTTCAGGAAATGATTTTTTTTACTGGCAAAAAAGAACAGGAAATATTAACATTTCAGAAGGATAAATAGAACAATCTAAGCTACTTCACCTATATCTAAAATTACACCCCTTTCTGCGCACCGAAAATGCTAACAAAGTACACCCTAACACCTAAGGGTATTAATAGGGTTTTGATTATATATATATATATATATATATATATATATATATATATATATATATATATATATATATATATATATGTACAGTGTGTCCACGGATTGAGTGAGGGTAAGGTGTAAGTGACAAAAAAAATCGAATTAGATTATGATATTCTGGGAATCGCTCCTGCTTTGTCTTAAACTGAGATGTTGAGAAAATGAACAAAATAAATTAACATAGAGGGTGGTTTATAACTGATGTAATGAAATGTATTAATGAATGTATTTATGAAGATACCGCAAAAAGTTATTAACAAAAATTGTTTAGAATTAAAATTTATGACAGGCTCTAAATTTTCAAACAGATTAGCCTACTATGATTTTTTTTAGTTGCAACAAATTTATCGTACCAAGGTGAAACCATTCAAAGCAAAACTTATACACACTTTATAAGAAAATGACGAGTCATAACGATTAGATTTTTCTTTATGGTATGGCGAGCAATATCTACAAAATCACAATTTTGGCAGAAGTATTATTTTTTCGGACGAATCCACTTTCACCACTAATGGGGTGGTAAATTCCCAAAATGCACGGCATTGGTCTATGGAGAATCCAAATTATAGAGTTAATTGCAGAAGACGTTGCCATAAAAAAGTAAATGTGTGGTGTGCTGTTTCTTACACTGGGATAATTGGGCCATATTTTTTTGAGCGGAATATGAACCAGTACAGTTATCTGGAAATGGTGGAAAATATTCTTCAAGACCATTTGCATAACATGTCACTAGAAGATAGACAAACAGCATAGTTTCAGCATGACGGCCACCCAGTACATGCAACAGGAATCGTTCGAGAATGGTTAGATCGCGAATTTCCTGGGCAGTGGATTGATCGATATGGGCCAATACCTTGGCCTCCCAGAAGTCCCGATCTTACCTTAATGGACTTTTATTTATGGGGCTATCTCAAACAGAAAGTCTACGCGGCTCCACTAAACAATGATCTTGATTTGTTGAAACTGAGGTTGAGAGAGGCAATTAACAGTATTCCAATTCAACATATTCAAAATGCCTACAAAGCAAACGGGCTGAGTTATGTGTATCGGTTGGTGGCAGCACATTTGAATAATTTCTTTATTTTTCGTTGTTCGTTTTGATTTTTGTTAGCAATAAGCGTTTTGTATTTTACTAATAAATTATTATTTAACATTGCATGGTTACTTACTTTGCGCACCTGCGTTCAGAAAACCACAGGTAAAAAGCTCCATGTTGATAGGGAAAAAATGTTGATAATTTACTTGAAAATTCAAAGTAGGCTGATCTGGCTGAAAATTGAGATACTCCCATAAATTTTAAATCTAAACAAGTTTTGTTAATAACTTTTTGCAGTATCTTTATAAACGCAGGTAGTTTACTCTTAACACATTTAATTAAATCAGTTCTAAACCACCCTGTATATTAATTGATTTTGTTCATTTTCTCAACATCTTAGTTTAAGACAGAGCAGGAGCGATTCCCAAAATATCATAATCTAATTCAAAAAATTTCACTTATACCTTACCCACACTCAATCCGTCGACACACTGTATATATATATATATATATATATATATATATATATATATATATATATATATATATATATATATATATATATATATATATAATAGCAAAAAGCAAAAATTCTTATAATCATCAGTTCATCAGTTTTAATTATGCGCAACTGTAGCTTCCTAATAACACATACAGGCTGTTCATTTTTAGTGAACTTTTTTTATCCTCATTTTTTTGGACACTTACTGCTTTAATACTACATGTTATTGTAGATTACTTAGGAAACACCTTGTATATCAAAATTTTATCAGTATAAAACAAGATTTGTGATAATTTGTTGGACTAAAGAAAAGCAATCAAAAAGTAAGTGACACAGGTAAAACACAAACAGGTCATACAAGTGTGACATGCACCAAAAAAATGAACATCCATGTATTCCTAAATGTTTTATTTGGTTGGTTAATTTTAATGAAAGCATCAGCTGTCTGGCAAATTTTAAATATTTGTGATGCGCAATTTTCAAGTTGGCAAGAAAAAACGCTTTATAAACGGCGCCATTTGAGCAGCTGTATCTCCAAAGGGGTACGTTTTTGATAGACATAAGTTGGCCTAAATTGTTATATTTATGCCTCAAGGCATTGTTCTAACCTTTTAGTAACAACTATATAAAAATTACTTGAAAGCAGTGCTAAAACAATAATTGTGATCATGATAATACCTCTTCATATTTAGCTTTAATAGTAAAACATAAATTTTTAAATAATTATGATGTAGAATTGAGCTATTTAGAAATGTTTTTTAGCTTCTTAAACATAAAACATTGTTATGCCTTTTTTGCTGTGAAAAATCGAATTATCATATAGGTATATACAATTAAGTAATACAGGTTTAGATTTGAGCATAAAAGAATTTATTATATACTGAGTGACTAGGATCAGTAATTTTTTAATTTAAATATGTCATTAGTATAAAACAAAGCAAGCAATGTGTAATTAGCCAGGCAGTTGGCATATACTTTAGATCCGAGAATGTGTTGTTTGAGTTGACACCAAACAAATTTTGTGTTACATATGACGTTAGCACTATTTAAAAATAAACTGTTGGAATTTTAGAACATGTAATAAATGTCAAGTCAATTGAATTAGACAGAAGTTGTTTATTTACGAGCCTAACTATCTGAAATATCTCTAGCAGTTTCTAAATTTCTCTGAAAAAAACTCAAAATAGTGATTATTTATTTAGATGAGTAAAAAGTAACAAAAATTTCACAGGATATACTTTATTAAGCTCAGGCATGGTATTCTGGTCTTAGGATCATTCTCGATGAAGATAAGAAATATATTATTAAGGTGAACAAGTGTAGACTGAATTTATGCACTGTAACCCCTACTATATAAGTTACCGTTACCAGTAAAATTAAATGCATTTTTATATTTCAGACGGAGTAATTTGAAAGTCATTTATTTAAAAATTCAGTCATCTTTTTTTTAAATATAACACACCACGAGGGCTTACAGCCTAAATACTATCGTACCGTGGGTGTCGACAAGGAAGAAAGAGGCAACTTGTTAATTCTGGACTTGAAGGTTCGGAGGAGAAGGAAAAACATGTGCCAGCAAGGAATTCCACAACTTGGAAGTCCTCGGGACGAAAGAGCGGGCATAACAAGATGTTCTATGTCTGGTACAGTAAGCATTATGATAAAGCTATAAGTTTTAAGCACCTGAAAATACCAACTAACTGTTAAGTGAAAAGGTTTGTTTTATCCAAAATCATTTGTATCCTAGCTATTTTAACAAAATTATACAAACTGATGTTACCAACAACTAAGACATGCACAAAAACAATACAATATTTCTTCAACATACCCCTGTTCATTTATACATGCAATAAAATTTTAAATTTTGCATGTCTTAGTTTTTAAATATAATCCTATGGGTCCAACTGCAATTTATGCTCCAGGTGCAGTACAGCCTAATTGGTTTATTGCGCTGGCTCTTATTCTGTTTGCTTGTCACATCCAATTAAGGAATTGAGTACATTGTCCTAATATGTCTGTCCATGTGTGTGAACTATAATCTTTCAGTGCCATTGTTGGTCTCTCGCTAAGCACTGTCTTTTGATATCCAATGCTTCACATGTGCACAAAATATTCATCTTTCAGGTTCCTTATTGCATAATTTACGAGTGTGGTCAGCTTGATTATTTCAAGGTGTACCCTGTCTATCATATGTCTTGTCAGGTAGCCTACAATGATACTGAGCTCTTCTCTGCTACAGTGTAGCAGGTCTGAGCTCGTTTTGATACATCGGTTTTGTATTAGCCCCTTGCTATGTTTGTGTCCTGGTCTGTTTCCCAGTGATCGATCTGCTGGTTGCGAATCCACAGGTTAATTTCGTTATGGATTTCGCATTTTGGTATAGGTAGGGGCGGCTCCGGACCCATGTATATCGTCTTCACCCCCTGCCTCGCCAATTCTTCAGCTTTTGCGTTTCCCTCAATCCTCCAGTGGCTTGGCACTCAAATCGGCTTCACAATGTTTCGGGTCACCAGTGCTCTGAGCTCTTCGCGACATTTATACACCAACCCTGACGACTCATAGCTTGCAATAGCCTTAAGGGCTGCTTGTCTGTCTGACATAATAAAGATCTGCTTATTTAAATAGGCCCTCTTGTTCTTTTCTTTAGCGCACTCTATAGTGAATAAACTTCCGTCTGAAAAACAGTAGTAGGCTAATCAAATAAGAGGTTGGTCTTGGAAATAACTGTTGGAAAGCTGGTTATTATTTTGATCGCTTCATTTAATGTCAAATAAAAATATCCTAGATCTGTTCATGGTCTCTCGACCGCCGCTCTAGTCAGGAAGTTTAAAAAAGCGCGAAATTTTTTGGCTTTTTTTTTCCTATAGCTCTGAAACTGCACGCATTAAAGAATACTTTATTTGTACAAAACTGAAAAAACATTTAATTTTCCGTCAAATAAGGACCATAATTATTCAGTTCGGTTAAGTAGTATAGCTGAAATTGATGGTCGAAAAACGGTGCTTCTTACCAACTTTTCTGAAAAATGCATTACAGTGACTTTCAAGCGTCCGTCACATGGAAACGACCATTTTAAAGGAATAGACGTAAGAATTAAAGTTGTAGATCATCAAATTGTTTGTTGAACAAGTACATTACATTGAATTTGGTCAAGTGCGTACAGAAAAATTTCAAATTTTCCTAAGCTTGCAATATGCAATATAATGAAATTAGGCGATATGAATATAATTTTGTAAGAATGAGTATTGTATATTATACATGAAATAAATATTATAATATTCAGCGGCACCTTCACTGCAATTTAATTTTGATCTAAATTAATAACCATTTTGTGGGATATATATAGTAGGTCTTAAGTTTTGCCTCACAAAAGTAGACCCATACCAAGTTGTAACAGTACTGTGAGACAACTAACAGGATCTTAACTTAGACACAATAACAAATAAATAATAAATCTCATTAACGCCAATGTCTTCGACTTGGCTAGTTAGTTTCTTGAATTTCCTTGAGCTATATCTACATTTGATTTCTATAGACGACTACAACTTTATCGTAGGCGATATAAATATTAATATGTTGTCAAACTTAGAAACTTTTTATAAAACATGTCAAAAATTGTAGCAAAAGTCATAAAATTTAGACTAACAGGATTCTTAGGTAAATATAACCTTTCCGATATACAATTCGGTTTGAAAGCGGAAACTTCTAGCATCGCTAACAGCAGTAGGTGCGCAGTTCTTTCTTTTTGAAACAAGGATAGGACACCTTCATAGGCACCCGTATATAAAAGAGAAGTTTGATTTGAAAATAAGCAAGCCATTCATCACATTCGTATATGATTACTTCAGACATCACTTCAGCCCTTTGTACTAACATATAATAATATATAGACATAATATATTCAAAATTAAGTCATATATTACTGTGTGACGAAGTGGTTTTGTGTTCAGTAAAGTTGGTATGTCCCTGTACCTAAATAAATAAATATAAATTCAATCAACTACAATACTTTAAAAAACTACAGTTAAAAATAAAACAAATTCTGCTTGATTACACTATTAATTTGGCAGGAAAAAATATATTTTATAAATAGAAGGACTTTCTGTTCGCAATACATAAATAAACAAAGCAAGTGCATAACCTCTACTTCACATTTCATTTTTGAATTAGAAAGGATAATTAACTCCTGTTTTGTGCAGTACTCCGAAAAGGTCTTTGGGTTGCTCAAAGGCTGTCTCCAGACGCTAGTCTTCCTTCGCATGGTGTGGGTGTGCTGAGTAGGTCTCACGTTAATAAGAGGCACACCTCAGTCAGACACTGTAGTGTGTGGGATATCGAGGTAGTGTGGGACTCCTACCCACTAAAGCCCACTCCCTAGAGTACCAGACCTTAGTCTATACCTCCTTCGGAGATATTTCACACAATGCCGTTGGAAGTTGAATGTGTCCGTTCGGTTTTGCCACGGGGGCGGTGAGGATAGGCTTTGGACGCTTATGCCCAAGTGAAAGTTGCTCATCGTAGTCGATCGCACTACAGAGAAGAGCATTTGGGGAAGAAGCAGTACACGAGTAGATATGTCTAAATTTCGGGTCCACTGACCAGGTGCCTCACGTCAGAACAGCGCCCATTAAAAATTAATGTGGAAGGGGGAGTGGGGGTAACCTGATTTTTTCATACTTGTATTAAATGTGTTACAATTCATAATACCACGTCTCAAGTAATTTCATGAGGATGTAGAGTTGGAACTCGGGGTTACCTTTCTTGTGCACTAAACAGCATATGACAAGTTTCGGAAAATGTGAAATTTTTTGGTATCTACTTGACAAAATTCAAAGTACTCGTTGAACACACAATTTGATGCTCTACAACTTTCATTCCACACGATTTTATCATTTAGAATGGTCGTTTCCGTGTCACGGACGATTGAAAGTCACTATAATGCGTTTTTCAGAAAAGTTGGTAAAAATCGATTTCAGTCTATTTCAGCCATACTACTCGACCGAATTTTATAAGTTAAATGCTCATTCGACGTAGAATTTAATGATCTTTAATTTTTGTTATAACGAAGTATTAGCTGAAACCTACGGTGTCAGAGCTACAGGCGAGAAAATCAAAAACGTCCCAAAATTACGCGGTTTGAGGGGCAGTCTAAGTACCGTGCAAACCTAATGTACTTCCATTAGATGTCAAATAAATCGATCAAAACAATAGTTAGCTTTCCAACACTTATTTCCAAGAGACCCCCATAATATACCCTAATTTGACTTGCCTATAGCGTGCCTACCCAGAGAACAGGATATGTCTATTCTCGGCCCCACGCCATGTACTTCCCGCCCCGACATCTATCACAGTTTTTGATCCGACCGTGTACCAGATCAGGCTTCAGGTGGAAATAGGGTTTGAATGAAGGCAAATGGTGCAGTTCGAATTCATATCGAGGATAGGCTCCTCAACATCACACACCAAGCTTGTAGGCCTGGCTTTGACTCGTGTCAGTTGACATGACTGTTTTATTCTATGAAAACCAGCCTCACCTCTCCCATAATCACAATGCGAAGTGGTGGAAGGTCTAGGAGTACCTCCATGGCCGATGTGGTGGTGGTTCTCACTGCCACTGTGACTCCCAAACAAGCAAGCCTTTGTATCTTGCTTAATTTCCACTTGGTTGTCTTTTGTATGACTTTTCGCCACCATACTAGTACAGTGTAAGTTATTGCTGGTTTTTGCAGAAACAGTAGACACATACCTCTGTTTCTTTTTCTGGTAAACAGTATTATTGTAAACTTTTCAGGGCTGACTCTAAGGCCTTCCTCGCTGGTCCTAGCCAGGGTTATAGTGTTGCATTCATTTTTTAATAGCGCTATGAATTTACCTGAGACTGGAATACACAAATCGTCCGCATAACCCTCATTATTAAGTCGTCTCAGCAGCCCGTCCATGACCAGGCTTCACAACAGGGGGGGGGGGGCAATACGCTTCCCTGTAAGCAACCCTGTACAACCCGGGCAGCTAAAGTTTCCTCCATGAATGTCGTATATACTACCCTACTTTTTAGCATTCAATCTGTATAAGGTCTCCTCTATGGTATGGTTCCGTGTGGCCCTGTTGATTGATCCCAAGGATGTATTATCAAAAGCTCCTATATTCAAGAATGTCTCTAGAAGGATCTATTTATATTCTAGTGCATTCGCCACCCTACTTGCCAGACTGTGGAGAGTGGTTTCTTTCTAAATTCTATAAGTTTCAAGCAACTGGAAATATCAACTGTTAACTAAAAAAGTTTGTTTGGTCCAAAATTACTTGTAGCGTAACAAAACTGTACAAACTGATGTTACCAACAATTAAGACCTACACAAAAACAACACAATATTTATTCAACGTACACCTCTTCATGTATACATATAATAGAACTGTTAACTTTGTATGTCTTGCATTGCAAATATTTGCAACACAATTGAGGGGATAAAGGATAAGTGATAGAATATATTAAGATCATGCACGTATCACGTAAAAACTACTGACCCAGTTCGGATGAACTTAAAAAAACATAGAGCTCAACTTGAAGTAATACTTAGTTTTTACCACTCAAATAGAATATATAGGAATTTAATGTTTTGAAAAATTCACTTACATTGCATAGTATAACAGCCTAGCTATTCAACCAGGACATACATTGCCGAAATGGGCCTAACCATAAGTAAAATGTGGAGCTTTGGGGTGGAGTTCTTGAGTCAAAGCAAAAACCAAATGCGGGCAGATGCATGATGGCAGACGTTATTCTCTGTCATCCTCCGTGAATAAAATTGTAATATGTTGTCAATGTTTGTAATTTAGTTACTTTGGTAAATTTATAGTCTTAGGCTGTATGAATGAGGTTGTTGCGTACTTTATTGTTCTAAATATTTGTAATTGAATTGATATTCATTACTGGTTAAGTAATTTATTTTTTATTTATCGACTTGGCGGAAAACATCTTAAGAATTTGCGTTGCGACTTTGATTTCTTTGATTGGGAAAACTTCTACCCGGTAATCTTTACGTGCATATTGCTGGTGGTTATACTGTTGACATTGTTTACAAGGAAGCTTTGTTGTGAACCCTACTACTGAAAACTGTTTTAACTTTCTTATAATCATGGATGAAGGCCATGAGTAGGCATAGGTTTCAGTGGTCTGCGTGCACAAGTCGCGGGCACAGAAAGTCCCTACTATATCTTATGCTCATCGATAACAGTTGTGGGACAGAAACATATGTTTAAGCTCAATAAAGTATATCCCATGAAGTTTTACCAAGTGTTTTTGTTCATTTATACTGAATCAAGATGCTTCACCAAGAGCCAAGGAAAAATGTACTTTATTTTATTGATAATTTGTTTATTTCTACAGACAACCTACAGAACATCCAACGTAAATATGGTACAGTTCGTGCAATATCTCTTGAGATAGAATTCCAAGACAAGAATAAGCCGATAAAGTTTTCTTATCAGAACTACTGTAACAATTTACCGCCAAGGGGCATTCCTTTAAATTTTCCGTATTATTTTCAGAATATTAAATATTAAACGTGATATTCTTTGACTGGGACTTTTAAACTGCACTAATGAGTTGCTGCCTCTGCCAAAACATATAAACAGACAGACAGACTGGGAATTAAATTTCTTTCTTTTATTTTTCATCTCCATAAATTTACTTTAATAAGAAATAACACTGGAAATGCACAGGATAATACACTTACAAAGAAGCACGCCTTTGTAACTGCAAAACACAGTATGCAAGCTGCTATGGTGAACGCCATGCCGCCAATGTCTTGTGTACAACCTCAGGTGCCGAATGTGGTTAATTTGGTGGCCGGGTGGGTCTTCTTGGAATTCTGGTCTAAACAAATATTGTACTGACTATACCTAAGTATATGTAACACAAATTAACGTCACAATCAAAGTTTAATGACAATATAAAGGTATTAAAAAGTGTGACAATGTATTGTTTGCAGAACTGGTGCAATACAATAATAGTTGGGAAACGAAGGGATTGGATCTGCATTTTATATAAATTATTTTGGAACTTGAATGTTTTTTGCTTTATATGTAATTGTTTATCTTGTTATGTGCCCATAGAGACATCGTTTTGTGTATGTGTTTACAAAGAAAGTTGCCTTTTTTAAATTTATTTATATCGTTATTGTACTTATTTTATATATTTTATGTTTTATTCAGTAATTGTTAATATTTTATAGTAGAGAAAAAGTGTTACCTTAAAATTATTTACATTAACAAAACAAGGATTATTTAGAGATAACTTAGGAGCATCTTAATTTTACCTATGGCCTATGATTCATCCCCATGAAAATAGTATGGCAAGAATTATAAATAGAAGCAAAAGCTGGTTTCTATTTTGTCATACTTTTAAGTAAGATGAAAAATTTTACAAGTAAAAAGAGGAATTGACATAATATATACTGTGCTTAAATACTTATAATATGTTTTATCATATCAAGCGTTCGTTTAAATGTATACTCAAACACTTTTTATTTTGTTTCTAAAAAATGAACGTTTTTCTTCGGTTGTCTCCAATTTTTTTAAATTTTTTTGTCAGGTTAGGTCGGCCAGGACAGGTCAGGTCGTTCAGGCCTGCTTGCTAGAGTGTTCTGTGCTGCTCTGAATATCATTACTTTTGAACCACTCCGTACCTAATTTTGCAGACGTTTTAAGCAAGTGTGACATTTATCCTCTAAACTCTAAATGACACGCTTTAAATTTTGACATACTAAAAATTTTTTAATCTTTTTCTCTCCATTCATCTTAAATATCAATCAAAACCTCCGTTGTCTGACATTCCTATCCATACAAAATTGCCTTTTCTTTATGTCCCATATTTATGCAAACCTTATAAATTTTGTGTGGGGGCAAAGATACCGAATTTTAATTATAACAGTTCTCCTATTGGTGAATTTTCTATCATAAGAAGTTTTTTAGTTCGTCAATTCTGCATTCACCAAGAATTATTTAAGTAACAGGTTCATTACTATGGGTTGGCCATTATGGTCAACTTTGAGTATAAATTTTGATGAACGCCCTATGTATTGGACTGCTGCATGGCTTCCGGGCTGCTCTGTGTGGTCGAACTCACTTGGTTGGTTGCTAAATGCTTGCAGGCATGGTTATTAAAACGTCTAGTAACCTACCAAGTGAGTTAGACCACATCAGAACAGCCCCAAACAGCCTTGATGGAAGTCAAAATTATCAGCTCTGTGTATTGTTATCATCCAAGATTCAAAAACAGGTTTGGTTTTTCTGATTTTTTCCTTAGTTAGCATGTTAGTGGGAATTAGTTTTTATATTACTTGTTCATACTGTACTTTTGTTTGAAGTTTGCTAGTAATTGTTTTAGTTTTGTTTTGTTATCTGTACCTGATTTTTTTAACTTTACATACATTATATGTTCCAGTGTCATTTTAATAGTTTTTATTTTCTGTATGCCCTTTGTTTTCTATTTATTTTTGTTTCATACTTTGTCAACTTAGTGTTAAGTACACAAGGTATAGCAACTAAATAATGAATTTTAAAAAATCTTTATGAAGCGAAATTACATCAGTTAATGCATTGATGCCTAAGTGTCACTATTGCCAGATTGTATGCTGAAAAATTTCTCTCAATTTAATTGCTCTACCTTTAATATACAAATAAAAATATTATATTTTAAAAGTGCATTTGAAAATACTGCCAACTTGGCATTTACTGAATGTCAAAACCAGTATATAGCTAGTGTTATAGGTTAATAAAAAACACCTGACTTAAAAATGGTATATGTAACTTATAAATTATAAATAATTTTCTTTGCAGATGAAGTTGTGTACAGTTTTACAATGTCTCACAAATTTACCTTTTTAAAGTTTACCTATATGTTGTTTAATGTTTCCATTGTTTAGGTATTGCAAAATTTTGGTGGTACATGAAAAAATATGTTGCCTATGATACAATAAATATGTTGCCTATGATACAATAAATAACATGGCTTTGCAATAGCTTTCTCTTTTCTCTGCAACTGGTCTAGCCTTTGCGCCATCTACCTGATAATGCTGAAAGCAAGGAACTGGTTGCAGAGAATATGAGAAGTTATTGTAGTGCCAGAGAAAGTCTCTAGATCTGTTTTTAGTATGGAATGGTTTCAGCAAGTTAGGCCAACAACATTTAGTAAAAAGTTATTACTGTTGTAGGCCTTAAAGTCATTTTTTTCGCTTTTCTTTTAAACTAATTTGTTAATTAGTTTTGCCAGACCACTCTAACTGTAAGGTTCTCTCTATTTTTTTACTATCATTTTTTACTTTAAAATGGTAACATTTATATTGTAGTTCTCTTGTATTAGATAATAGTCCATTGAATGAGTGCTTGAAAGGGGGGCGTAGAGTGCATGGAATATGCAAGAATTTTCGACTTCAGAACTTTGTTAGGAATTGTTAAATATTAAAAGTCACCGCCGCTGCGAGGTGAGGTAAAGGCAGGAGGGGGGAAGCATTTTTTTGCTTATATCTCGGAAACTGTGCACTGCAGAAAAAAAAATCCAAATAATAATGAAAACTAATTAAATTTGCTCTACAATTGCTCCTGAACATATTCGTCGAATTCCCAATGGTTTTTGGGGGTATATGTTATTGAAAATCGATATATTTCAAAAAAATCATTTTTGCCTCACTCTTTTTTTCAAACATTTGCTTCTAATACCTCCTACGATCGTTTCTTATAAAAATTGTCAGAAAGAAGTGAGTGGGCATTAAATTTCCTTCACTATGATATACACTTTCGCCACTTTATCTTCAACCAATCAAAAGTTATAGAATTTCTAACATGTAAGCTCAATTTCGATGTTCCTCCAGAAATGAGTATGTCGAGAGCCTGTTGCATTTAACTGCTGTAACTTTCTATCATGATGAATAAAAACACTAACTGTAAGATAATTGCAAATGATACACATTAACTTTTTTTATTATCATAGCTGTTATTATATTATTAAGAATCAAATAATGAAACTATTTACATATGGACTGATGGTAATTCAAAAATGAAAAAAATTTGCATTCAAGGCAACATCTTCGTTTTTTAGGCCGGTGAGTCGAGTTTTATGAATCTTCGTCGGCAATGAAGACGTCGTCCAAAAAGATTTGTAGAGTATCGATGTCGTCGTCGTCATCTTCCTGAATTAATATTGCAACTCTGTTTTTGCAATTGCTCTTGCAATTCGGGAAGTCACAGAGCAGTTTAACGATGTTTTTCTACAGTTACACCTGCCACTGTCACATCCTTTCGGGCATCGGCAAAAAATCATCTTCAAGAGTTCCTTAGTGGCAGAGAATTACAGAATTAGTTGGTCATTCCACCTCTCCCAACCCCAGTTCGGTGCCCCGCCATTAGGTTCCACCCCTAACAGCAGTTGTACTTGGTGGTATGTCTGGAATGCATGCTGCTTAACAGCTTCTTCAGTTGGAAGGAGAGTTGAGAGATCAGTTTTAATTTTTACATCTGCTTTGAGAAATGTTTTGCAGCGGATCTCGTTGAGGGAGTTTTCTGTGGCTGAAGCACCATACTATGAGAGGGTACTCATGATCCCAGCTGCCTCAATGGAGTCAGCGGAAGAAGAACCGCCGGCAAATGCCTCAGCTGCACATTTTCGATTTTGGACTTCTGGTAAATTTTAACAACACCGACTTTACTCTTGCGATACGCTGCGGACGTTGTGTCAAAGCCTGTGAATGCATGTAAGAATAACAAATGGGCATTGTCCTTCATGTGCAATTCCTACTGCAGCTGTGGTGAGGAATATACACTCGTCTTGACCTTTCCTATTCCAGGTTTTACCACCAGAATGTAGCGATCGGTTGGGGTTTTGGCTACCATGAGAACAGCCAAGTCGACGTCCTCTCCAATTAGAGCAACTGAGGAATTTTGCGATTTGTTGATAGCTGTCTTCACAATATCAATGTCAGTATCAGCTGAGGCTTGGAGCGTATTTATCCCATTTTTCTGCAGCTCTTATTATGAAAGTTGGAAAGGAAATCCTCTTGTTTGACTTTAATTCCACTTTCCAAACTGATATCGATGCCCACGCATCTCCTGAGTCGATGTCGTCCACTCTGTTCAGCTTTTCTGCTCTCTGATGTGGCAGTGTACCCATCGAAAAACACTATGCAACCTCTCCCATGGTAATGGGTCTTCAGAAAGCTAACGTAATCATCACAAGTTGATACAGTTGTATCTTTTTGCCAAACAACTGTGTGCACTAGGAATCCGCCATCAACAACAAATTCAAAGGTAGTTAAATCAACGTCCTTATCAATTTGCTTTAACAGTGTGTATAGTGCTAACTTTCTGCACTTCTTCATTCCAGTTTCGTTGAAGAATGCCAGGGGGTAGCAAGCAAGTTCATATTGAATATGATTCTTCAAATCCTCGTCCGATTTCTTGGTAATTTAAAAGCAGGGCTATTTTAAATGCTAAACGCCCACGTTTTTTAACCCAAATTACGAAAAGTACATTTTTAGTTCAAATTTGAAGGAGAGGTATGGTAATTTTAATAAGTATTGTTATTCATCGTGATAGCAAGTTACAGAAGTTAAACGCAACAGGGTCAACATACTCATTTTTAGAGGAACATCGAAATTGTTAGAATTATATAACTTTTGCTTGGTTAAAGAGACAAAGGCAAAGGTGTATATCAAATTGAAGGAAATTCAATGCTCTACAAGTTGGTTTCTGGCAATTTTTCTAAGAAACGATCTTGGGAGGCACTAGAAGCAAATATTTGAGAAAAAGAGTGAGGTGAGAATGATCTTTTGAAAATTATCGATTTTCAATCATGTATATCTCGAAAACCGTTGGAAATTCGAAAATATGTTTAGAAGCAATTGTATAGCTAATTATGAGCTTTCATTTTCAGTTGGAAAATATTTTTACAGTGCACCCTTTCCGAGATATAAGCAAAAAAAATGGGACCTATCCACCCCCGTCCTACCACACCTCCCAAGGGAGGGGACTTTTAATATGTTTACCTCCTGGCTATTCCTAACAAACTCCTGAAGTCTAATATTCTCGCATATTCCATGCACTCTAGAATGCATTCATTCCCTGCACTAATAAGACACAGGCCACTATTCCGAATTAACTTGTTAATGACAATAAGTAGTAGAAACTAAATTGGCGATCTCTATTTTAAAGGTATCTTGTGACAAATAGGTTGTAATTTAATTATAAATAAGGGCCTTTCTTTCCATAAAAGGTAATTATCGTTTACATGTTGGACCAGACCATAACAGCAGGTTGACAGTACGCCTTGCACAGCTTTGCTTTAAGATATTCTGGATGTAGTTTATGTCAAATTTAGATTATTACTCTGACTACAAATAACAAAAATGCTTTAAAAACTTTACATATATAGTATACTTAACTCAGGTGCAACATATATTAATTAGAGCTGTGGATAGTAAAATATAGTCACCACATTTTATAAATTATTTATTTCAATGTTGGTATGTGTAGGACATGACTCTGCAATTTTATATCATAAATTACAGTGACTGAACCTATCACCAGGACTTAAATAATTGCACTACCTCTCGCTGGGTATGGGTTGGGTCACGAGAACCAATCATATTTAATATTATGACACATTCTCTTTCAGTTCACTTTATATTTTTCTTCAACACTTCCAGTAATTGTTTCAACAATGACTCCAGTAACCTTAAGTTTATTTTCTCAAAAGGTAAAATACTTACTAGTACTGACTCTCGAGCAAATCGTGGTCAAATGTAAGACATTCAAATAGTATCAGTGAGGAAAAAATGAAAATATAAATATGCAAGGTACGTATGTGATTGAAATATTTTGCGATAAAAGTTACTTATCGGTAGCCTATCTCCCCTGAGTTTTAACAATTCGTTCTTTAGGGTCTTTATTATCATTCATAGAGGTTACATTGCAACACAGTGATTTTCACTGTTTCCAGTTGATAAGATCCAATGGCATAAGGTCTGGTGATCTTGGTGGCCATATAATTATTTTTCACCTCCGATTTGCCTTCGGAGAAAAGACTTAAAAACTTTCTCATTTGTAGAGAATGGTGATTTTGTGTGCCACCATGATATCGTAGCAGAGCTAAGTAGAGATTACTTCACCAGGATAATTATTTTTTCTAGCAATTGGATATAGCAAAAATTTGATAATGTCTCTTCCGTGAAAAAGGCTGTATATCAATGATTCCTGCCCACACACAAACCTTTTGTTTATACTGTGTCCCAAGGCTATGCTCTGAGTGTATTACATATAATAATTGTACTTTTCTCTGTAAAAAGTATTTTTCTTCAAAAATGTTCATTGCTGTTAATTGTTAATATATTTTGCAAAGTAGCATTATTATCCCACAATTCAGATGTTTAAAAAATAATAAATAAGATTAGAACCTATCCCTTTTTAGGATGTGACAAAGAGATTATTAACCAATATTACATTCCTTGTTATTGGCCTGTTGGCCATTTTCATATAATGTTACACTAAAACCAATTCCATTTTTTCTGTTAAAACACTGGAGGGTTTTAAGGGCTTGTTGGCATGATCAAAATTTATGCAACCACATGTTTTGAATTTCTCACATTTCTGGTACTGGAAGAGCTTGGCATTTGCCTATCTAGACACCTGACAGCATTCTAGTTCTATTTAAATATAATTTATACATTCTTACTTTCTCCATTAGTTGATAAGTGAAAATAACTTGGTTACTTCTACACATTTAATGTAATCTGAAAAATAATTCAGTAACCTTCTTAAGAATGCACGGTAGTAATAAGGAGTAGGTAGAGAATAATATTTGGTGTTCTTTTAAGCAGATTTGTTATAAAGATACTGTGTGAGTTTCCTTATGTGCAGTCATAAATAATTTTCACTGTATGTTATATTTCTGAAGTTATGTTCTATTCTAATCTCAATTTTTTGGTCTTAGGCATTATTCCATTGAGCTTGTGTCAAGTAAATTGTTTAATTTTTCCGTTTGTTCGTATAGTGTTTCTAGTTTGCTTCAGATTTTAAAGATCATAGTTGAAACAGATCCTGTTTGTATATATCTATTGATGACTTGGAAACTCAAAAGTATCATGAAAGCCTTTTAACATTTATAGATAAATATTATATAATTCAAATGGACCTTGGATATGTGTTCCATGAGCTCTAGTACACGTAAATTTGTAGAAATTTTTTGAAAGTTCTATTTAATCTTAATCATCTCATTTTAACTACACTTTCAAAATATTGGTAAAGGGAAATTGTGTTAAAAAATACCAAAATGTTTTGTTAATTATACTAAGCAATGAGTTGTAAAAGTGCACAACCTGTTGTTATGATTAATATTTCCAAAAAGTGTATTGCAAATGGAACGAATAAATGTGACAGTAGACAAACAAATGCCTACAAAAATATCTGCGTGGAAAGTTTTTAAGATTTCCTTTTGTAATTAAGCTTTGCTGAGGTAAGGTAAATCAAATAGATATGTTAAAGCTTTTTCTATGATTCCACAATTAATTCCTTGTATCTGTCTACTTGTTTTCAGCTCTTTTGTAACCGATATTGCATTTCCAAAATTCTCAGGCATTAAAAGTTCAAAATATATAAGCACCTGCATTACAATTAATATTTTTAGTTTCCTGCCAACTTAAGTTGTGAGGGCAAAAATGGTTGCACAAAGAAGTAAGTAGCAATAATGAGTTGTGATGTCAGAGAAAAACATATACATGTGTATTTAATGAATAACACTTCTTCTAACTTAAAGCAGTCCCAAATAATGGATAAAGAAACTGTTTTTAAAATTAAGTTTCTTGTTTTTATTTGAACATTAAAAAATTTACTTAATTTTGAAGTAGGCATAAATGTATCAGTTATAAGGTTTTTATCTTGCTTTTTAGAAAGTGAGTAAAAGACACAATTATAAATGCATTCGTTATTTATTATACTTTAGCAATCCTAGCAGAATTGCATATCTTAAATTAGAGTTTGTATCTTAGTTAATTTTTGTTGTCTAAAGTTCAGTGCCAATTTTACAGAGTGATTTCTAAACTGCTTAATTGAAAATTTGGGATATTGCAATTTTAGCTCAATAGAAAGCTGCATATCTTTACTTGTTATAATTTTACTCTTAAAATACATTGCGAGTATATATACTTCTGAACAAATAACAAAACAGTGCTGGTTACCACCTCTTATTGGTATCACATGCTACCACTACAACCAGAACAAATTAAAGGAGATCAGTTGACTGCTTGGCATTATCACATTGAAACTGAAGCCAAAAAACATTTTCAGTGTAATGATTGACCAGTATAATTTTTTTATATTAAGAAATGAAACATCGTTGAGCCTAGAGAGTACATTAAATAAATCAAAGAGTTCTAGCTAATACTTGAAGAGCTGACTTCTGCCCGTCTGTGGGGGGTGGCAAATTTATTGGACGTGCTTCACGTCAGCTTACATATAAATAACGCTAAAACTGCTTACACAAGAAATACTAAGCCAGATATGGTAGAATTTTTTAAATTATGCTTGTAAAGCATAAAAATCGATAAAACAGTTCCCGAGGTCATGTGTCCCAGTCTTATCGTTCTGATATAATATAGGTTCAGAATCAAGTCACTTATTGACCTGTAATTACTTACGCAACAAAAATTGAACCAGATGCGACAAATTTTCTTGTAACTTTTTTTATCGAGTATAAAATTATATGTGATCCCTCCTATCTTTTACCGAGTATATATCTGACGTCCATGACTCGGTGATCAATAATTTGATGTTACTTATATGGCTATCGCTAAGGCATTTGATCACTGTTCTCTTCTGTCCAAACTTAGAAGTTCTGTTAAATCTGGATATTTTGATGCAGCTTTAGGAGTTCCACAAGGCTCAAAGTTGGGACCTATTCTATTTATGTTATATATGTTTCCTGTAATATGTTTTGTGAAGTTTTTCCTCAGTATCAATAGACTTGAAGACTGCTATCACTTACAAAGTGGCTTAGATTAGTTTAATGGCTAATGTGATTACAAACACTTCAGGTTAACATAATATGCTAATATAAAAATGAAACCTATTGCTTTTTGGTATGGAATTAAATGGAGTTACCACTCCCTCTCAAGGAAATGTCAGATGAAGTGTCATCTTCAGCTTTAAAACTGCTTTGGTTTGATATACACGACACCAGGTTATTTGCTCGTATTGTGACTTTAAAAACTTTATTTATTCTTCAGTTAGATCTTGACTCAAATGGTGTTGTGTAATATGGAATCCCTTTTATAAAACAAACATTGATCGTCTAGAAAGTATTCAACAAAAATTCTTCAAGTTTCTTTGCTTCAAGATTGATGCTATCCCCTAAAGCATTTAGACAGCAACTATATTTGGAATAATTTTAATTAAAGTCACTTTAGCTATGAAAAGAAGGTTTTCATATACGATTTTATGTGGATAATAATTAGGATTTCATTAGTTTACCTGGTGCGCTATGAAATTCCTTGGCTATCTGACCAAGATTTAGAATTTCTAAATTATGATAAGAACCCACAAACCAATCTTAATGAAGTCACCTATTTTTTCTATTATAAGTAATGATGATTTGATAAGTAGTCAGATAGATCTCAATCTTGGTTTATTAAAAATTATTGTCGAATTTTTGTAAATTTCTATATGATCATGGAAAAGTGGATTTTCATGGATTAACTCTACAAATATCGATTTTCCATAAAATAATGACAGACTCTGAGCACAGCATTTAATATTTTGTTACAAATTTGTCCATTCATCTTTTTTTTTAATTTTCATATCTGTTGGTTTTTATTTGGCAGTAAATAACTTAAAAACAGTGCACTTCTGATATAGGGAAGTAATTTATTATATATTTATTCTTCAATTTGTTAATAAACAATTGTAAATAGAATTTGGGGGTTGTCATAAAAAAAAAATTGTTTTGACATATTTTTGGCCACTCTAATTTAAAATCACAAACTTCCTGAGAATTTTTGGTGTAACAAGAAGTGACAAAAAAATATTTTAGTTGAGGGCACCATAAGCAACTTGTGTAGACAAAATCTTGTGAATTCATTTCTAATTTAATAAATTCTTTTGGTTTCTTTGCCTGTTTTACTCATATTTTGATCAAAACAGGGTACCTCAGCATCTTGTATTGATAACATATTTTTTGATGTTTGCTAGGCTCACATTAAAACTGAAGCATTGACAAATACAATGGGAGATCATAACACACAGTTATTATCGTATAGTACCCCAGTTATTGATATCAGACTCCTGTTATATGTGTATAAAAGGTCATTGAGTCAAGAAAATATCTCCCGTTTTGTATACCTTTTAAAATCTGCATCCTGGGAGCCGGTCTATCGAGAGCCAGTGACAGAAAAAATTTGATGTTTTTTCTCTGAATTTGATGTCTTATTTCAGATTGCGTTTCCAGTTGTCAGAAAAAGATCTATGCCTGGCAAGATTGCTCCTAAACCATGGATATCAGCGGGACTTGTACGAGAGGGGTGTCTGCTTCATGATTTTCCACTTCTAATGGATACAGTCAAATCCCCAATGTAAGCAGTTGTATAATAGTCTAAGGAAACAGCATGGTGCTAGGTTAAAAGACGCCAAGAAAAAGTGCTTTGAAAATAAAATCTCTAAGGTTTCAAACAAAAATTAAACTAATTGGAAAGCAATTAAAGAAAATGTCATCATGGGGAAGATGAACGGCGAGATAACTAATCTGAATAGTGTGTCTGGTGACAGTCATTATGATAGATCTTAATATAATTGCTGACAGTCTCAATGCACACTTCATCAACTCTGTTAAGCATCTGACAAAAAACTGTTACATAAATTGTGCCTTAAGAAATAACTCTAATCCCTGTTCAATTTTTTTATATCCTGCCTAAGAGGACCATGTATTAGAGATCATAAAATCAGTTGTGGTTAAAAATTCATGAGGAATAGATGAGATGCTCATCTTATGGTGTTCATGAAATGCTCTGGTACTTAACAGACAAAAAACATAAATGCTTCTTTTCTCCAGCGTGGGTATACATCCAAATCTAAGCCTATATGTGAGATCTGACAATGGTGCAATAAGACTGCTCCTGTGGGAAGTTTTTGGATCTCCGTCTGGATTTTAACTTATCGTGGGTTGTCCATGTGGTGGCTTCTCTTGCATCCAGGAATTATGTGTTGTTTGGAGTTGAGGGATTCTTTGAGTTTTCAGGCCTTGTTGACATGCTACTATGATCGTGTCAACTGTCTCGTGGTATAAGGTTTGCTTTGTTGGGACAGCTGTGTGCATCTGGGGAGGGTTTTGTTAATGGAGAAGAGAATTAATTATCCACAGCATGTTTGTGTTTCCGTTTTTGGGATCATGCAGACCATTTTTTACAAAGTATGGCATACCAACAGTACTTATATATGCTTGTGAGGCACTTTGTTACGCTACAAAAAATAGTGCAACCTTTACTACCTGTCTTGTTTTTTATGCAGTAATATAACCATATTACTGCGTATAAAACAAGACAGGCTTACAATTTATATGTTCCCCAAATTAATCGGACACCTCGTAACATTGCAATTCGCTTATATAATCATTTTACCTCATAGCATTAAATATCTGACCAGCCTCAGAAAATTTAAACTTACTGTAAAATAGTTTTTTAGGGAGCATTATTTTTATTTTGTAGATGAGTATTTTAATTTTACATTTAATGGTAATAAGGCGTTTGTTGTGTTTTAGAAATTTCGCGTGTTTTATTTTGAGATTTTGTGTGCAGTTAACGCCTGTAATTTTAGAATAGTAATTTGACTATTTCCTATATCTTGTTGTGGAATCTATGGAGCAGTTTTAAATTATTATTTTTTTAATAAATAAATAATAGTTTCAAAAATATAGGTAGTTTAAGGTTACTACTTTATTGGATATTTCTATCTGACTTTTTTTTTTTTACTGTTTGGTGTAGCTACTTAATTCTTTTTATTAGTCGCAAGTATTGAAACAATCATCAGATGTTAAAAGTTCAGCAATATCCCAAATTTTTGTTTAACCTTTTATATTATTTCACTCTGCAGAAACATAAATTGTGCCATATATAGAACAAAATATAATCATTATCACCTGAATCAGTATTTTTTATACATACTTAATGTAATCATAAGATGCTTGAAATGTCGCCTTTGGAATTAAAATACATATTAGCTTGTGCTTGTTGGAAAACAAATATGTCATAGAGATGAGGTTGGGGTTAATTTAAACGGCAGTACTCTCCAAAATCTTTAATGCACCTTATTGCAACATGGGTTTTTAACTTTCACATAATTGCAAAATAACACTTCTTAGAAGCAAGGGTATTACCATTTAAATAAACATTTAGATGTGATATTTAGCATATCAGGAATGAATCTCATCATAATGTGATTAGAGTTTGTTGTATTTACTATTAGATGTTCTAAAATTGTGTTATAAATAAGCCGTCCCTTTATTGTATTTATTGCATGTTAAATTTAAACAATTAAACGTTTTTATACATTTCATAGGAGTATTATTTCAATAATATACAATGTGTACAATGGTTTTGGTAACATAGGGAAATGACATTTAATCATGGTTTTTCCCAAATACTGCCTCCCCTAAATACTTGGCGTAAAACTTAGTTCATAGCAAAGTGAGAGAACTTTACAAGGGCTACTCAAAACAAACCATAATTTGCATTTCTAACTCAACTAAGAGCAACCATTGGTCATAGTTGTGGTGCAGATGTAGATAAATCGCTACTATATATATATATATATATATATATATATATATATATATATATATATATATATATATATATATATATATATATATATATATATATATATATTTCAACAACACACCACAAGGGCTTACAGGCTAAATACTATCGTACCATGGGTGTCAACAAGGAGGAAAGAGGCAACTTGTTAGTTCTGGACTTGCAGGTTCGGAGGAGAAGGAAAAACATGCCGGCAAGGAATTCCACAACTTGAAAGTCCTCAGGACAGAAGAACGGGCATAACAAGGTGTTCTTTGTCTGATGACCTGGACAGTAAAAGGGTGCATTCGCTCTGTTCCACTGATAGATCTGTTGGGGGCAGCAGGTGGAGGAACTATGGAAGAAAGCTCCTCTGAGCAGTGCCCGTGCAGATATCTATAAAAGAGAGAGAGAGAGGTCGCCAACGGCACGTCGGTGGGCAAGGGATGGCAGCCTTTGGGTGACGGTAGGGTCACCGATGAGACGTATGTCTCTCTTCTGAATGGAGTCCAGCATAGCGAGTGTAGAAGCGGCAGCGGCACCCCAGATGTGGGAGCAGTATTCGAGGTTTGGCCTTATTTGTGAAGTATATAAGGTATAGAGATTAGCTGGTGAAAAGTATTTGCGAGCCCAGAAGAGGAAACCTAATTTCTTATCAGCCGCTTCTGCAATTGATGTGACATTACTTTGAATAACTTGGTTGTTTATTGTGATGGGTCTAGGGCTGGCGTATCTCTTATGAGAAAGAAAGCAAGGCTGAGATTTGGTGGGGTTGAATTGTAAAAGATTTCCACTTCCCCAGTCTAATATTTTTTGGAGATCCACGGAGAACCCTCCATAAGTCTGTGATCATCATCTAATTGGGCTACGGAGACAGGCTTAGAATATTGTATATTTGAGTTGAGGGTGCTGTTGTCCGCGTAACTGTGAACTGGGTTGGATGTGCTAGAGAGGAGGTCATTGATGTGGAGAAGAAACAAAGTAGGGGCTAAAGCTGCACCTTGAGGAACTCCTGCATTAATTGGATACAGTTTAGAGGAATGGCCATCCACGATAACAGAAATTCTCCAGTTAGAGAGGAGATTTGCTGTCCAGGTACAGAGTTTTGGTGATGGGTCATAGGCCGGAAGTTTATTAAGCAGCGCTGCATGCCAGACCTGGTCGAATGCTTTGGATATGTCTACAGCGATAATCTGGGATTCACCGTGTAGTTCCATAGACTTGTTCCAAGAATGGGTGACAAAAGAAAGGAGGTCGGCAGTTGATCTACGCTGACGGAATCCATACTGCCTGTCGTGGATTAGGCTGTTTTTCAAGAAATGTTAATAATTCGGTGTTTATATACTTTTCCATCACTATAGAGACGACTGAAAGGAGAGAAATAGGCCTGTAGTTGCTAGGAAGCGCTTTGGATCCTTTCTTGGGGATGGGTTGTAGTCTAGCAGTTTTCCAGTTACTAGGGAATATGCCTCTATTGTTTTATAGAAGTTACATTAGGTGGATTCTGAATTACAGGTGTATTGTGTATGGCTCAATGGATGTTAAAAGAAAAGGACTATATTTATGTTAATTGTACTTAGACTAAGAGCATAAGCTATTTATGTAAGACAAAATATAAGCACAGTATCTAAGTGATATGTTTAAAACTAAGCAAATCGATTTCCTACTTGCCACAAATCTATACTGTATCATATAAAACTCCAAATCTATACCGTATCATTTTAAAAAGTCTGTGGCCAGTGGAGAATCATTCTGTTGCCACTATTGCATTTGAACACACACAACTCAGGTCATTCCAGAGTTATAATTTGTTGTAGACATAAAGTGGAAAGTTCCCCAAATTAAACCATTTCTCAGAAAAATGTTTATAGTTTCGTTAAAAGTATGATTCTAAATATTTCAAATGCCATCAAAAGTTGAATTACACTTTTGAGGGTCGTATGGACTCCTGTACCCTAATTCGTTTAGTATATGCCTCATCACAACTTTTGAAATTCAAACGTTTTGATGACAAAAAATGATATTTTCAATATTTCTTGATAATATTCAATGCTTACTTAACTTTTAAAATGGACGAATTAAAAAACCTAAAGTAAATACTCGAATAAGCCCCCTTGGACTTCTATGCATTTGCGCATACGTCTTCGCAGATTGTTCATAACAGCCCGGTGGATTATTCTTCCTCTTGCTCGTAGAGTTGTGAATTCTAACATTAACTTTTGGCGCAAAATGTTTATATCATTCGGAAAAGTATCCTTGAATAAGCGATTTTTCAAGAATCCCCATAAAAAATAATCCAGCGGGTACAAATCAGGCTTCTGGCAGGCCAGCGCACCACTCCTTGGTTTCCAATCCATTGATTGGGAAATGTTTCATTAAGAAACTCGGTTACTGCCCTTTCATTATAGGGTGGTGCACCATCCTGTGCCACCACAGCTGCCGCAGCATATTCAACGGTTCATCTTCAAGCGCATCGAATATATAATTATGGATTAAATTAAGATACCGTTCAGTATTTAAGTTTCCATCATAAATAATTGGTCCTAAGATTTTGGTTCGATACATTCCAACCCAAACATTGAATGATTTTCGTCCCTGTCTTCGAACTTGCCGATTTTAGTACGGATTTTCTACTGCATAGCAATGCTAATTGTTTCTGTTAAAAAGGCCGCTTGTGGAAAAATTACATTCATCTGTCCAGATGATTTTGTTTAAGAAATCATCATCTTGTTGCATTTTTCCATCAAGCCAATTGCAGAATTCAAGCCTTCTGTCCCTGTCTCCTAGTCTTAGTTCTTGGCAAACATGAAGTTTATAGGGATGATACTTATGTTTTTTGAAAACCCTCTGAATTCGGCTTCTAGTCATATTCAGTTCTGAAACAAATTGCCGTGTTGAACCACGAAGATTTTCCGTAACCTTTAACAAAACGTTTCGATGAAATGTCTTTGACATGTTATCGCAAAATATTATAGTAATAAAAGATTGCATAGCATCATTTTATAATGTGTATCACGTTTCTCAAAATTGGAAAACACCATTTTTGCTCTCTTAATGTTTATTTTGAAAGTTAAATTGTCAAAAGTTCTATTGTCATATTATGACAAGCAAGCTTGATATTTCTGAAAATCAAAGCTGCCGAGATGAACGAACAGACATGTCATTGCATTGCATTGGATTGAACTTAAAATATTTGACTCATAATCATAAATTCAAAAGTTGTGATGAGACATTGTTTTGAGGTAGTCCAAAGGTAACAAAATATGAAATAAAAATCCAGGGCCTTATTTGAAAAATGGAGTTGATGGTTTCTGAAAGACGAAACATCGGATTTCAAATTTGAAAATGCCATCTTGTAGGAGAGGAAAAGTAACCTTGATGAAGTGCGATTCATTTTGTTATATCTTTTCAAATAACCCCCAAAAAAAAAAACAGATTTTATGAGTTTTCAATTTTTTGCGATTATCACCGGAAGTATTCAGAATGTTCTAATTTTCTAAACTGCATTTTGCTGAGCATCAAATTACGCAACTTTGCCATAATTTAACCGACGTTGTATCTCTTACAGTTTCCGAGATCCCAATGATGAGGCTCGAATTTGAGCCAACTGTACAGTGGGTACGGGTACAGGTACAGTCAGAAGCAACCAATCCAAACTTTCTATAATGATGAAAGAGAAACATAAGATGCAGAGAGAGTAGTGACATGAAATGGCAGGACAATAAACCAGTCACACTATAACTACCACTGTTTTACCCAGAATTGTACCAGCAGTGCAGAGAATCAATAAAAATGGCTCTAAAAGTAGAATATATTGCCCAAAAGTCGTTGACTTGTATAATTAAAATACAGGAGGGATTGGCCGTTTCGAACAATTAAAAGAATGCTATGCAATTTGAAGGAGGTCAATCAAGTGATGGTTTAGGATTTACTTCACCCGATTTAGCGGTTGTAAATAGTTTTGTATTGTACAAATTTATTTATTTATTTTAAGGCCTAACAGGCAAGCCAATTAGAGGACCTACTTAATTCTAATGTTTAACAAGTGATAACAATAATAAGCGATTAAAAGAACAATAGCAGTACAGGAACATTGAATACAAATTACTCAGTAATTAAACTACACATTGATGTTTTGATGTTAGCAGTGCCTCCGTGAATCTGCTAAAAGAATCACTTAAATCAGTCAATTTGCACATATGGTTATAATTTCTAGACATTTTATACACAATATCAATATACACACAAAAATGTCTTGAACGATCTCAGCTGATCAATTGTTTTATTGTTTAGCACTGGCATGTCAGTTGATTGGCTCATATTCAAAGTGCAAGCGGAAAGGCAAATCATTGTAATTTTTTGCCAACAAAATGAAAGGAACCTTTCGAGGTGAGAATGTCATGTCTGAAAAAACTACATACAGAAGATTCAGAGTGTGTAGTACAAAGGCCAATATAAAAGGCACAGCTGTTCTGTTCCTTCTGTAAAGTTCCAGTATTTGTACTGCACGGCCTTCAAAAGTTCTGCTGAAAGGTATTATACTACACTATTGAAACTAATCATACAATGTAAGCTTCATTTATAGATTTGTTTTCCTCGTTTGTAACATAGTACAATTGGAGAACCCAAATCACCACAACAAAAAGACCTGACGATGAGGTCTTTAAAAATGTGTTGTAGTGATTTGGGTTCTCCTTAAGTGTACTCATCACTTATCAGTCAGTGCTCATCACAAGTTCCAATCTACACGTAGTTGTTTGCAACAATAAAAATATTAACTGAATATGTTCTTGAGACTCCTGATTATATATATATATATATATATATATATATATATATATATATATATATATATATATATATATATATATATATAAGATTTTATAAACACCTGTATCTATAAGTACAATTCATCACAATACAGTTTTTAGACTTGACAATCGTTTCGCTAACAAAGTTAGCGTCATCAGAGGAATGAATAAACTAAGAGAGTAAAAACTAGAACTACTATTTATATGTTAGTTGCCAACCAGATGCGAACAGCTTCCTCTACGGAGATATACAGACAGACACTATCGAGTCTTAAATCCCTCTAATTAGAATTGCATTACCTGCTTTTGTAAACCTGTGTGTCGTTATCTAATATTCCTTCTAAGGAGATACTGATTATTAAGATAACAGTTTGAACAATGGACTACACAAAAGCGGACCTACTCTATTTATCGAAACATTTTTGTTCAAATTTCTAACGATATATATATACTTTCGTAAGCATTAACCGTTGCGACTGCCTGACATTTTTTAATAACTTGAGATTTTTTTTATCTACATGATTATTATTCCAAATATGCTGAGCAATACATGAAGATAATTTATCAATAGTGCCATATCTCAGTTACGCTAAATGTTTTTAAATCTAGTGTCTAGTTCTTTTAGTTTGCCCAATATATTTAAGTTCACAACCCTTACAACCTATTTTATAGATTCCCGACACTTCACTGGTTTTATCTTTATCCTTTGGGTTACCTAGCAAATTTAATATATATATATATATATATATATATATATATATATATATATATATATATATATATATATATATGAGTTTATTTCAAGAGAAGAATACACAAAATACAACACATCTGTTGCTAATTAACTGTTAACGTAAATTAGTATGCACACAAATGTATAACTTTGAAACAACGAAATAATGAAGCAAACAATGAAACAAACACATGTATAACTCACGAAAGTATTCACTTGTTTGTGGGCACATGAAAAAAAAAACATATAATCTTTTAAAATTAACCTAATTCAATTAAATGTGTGGGAACTATCCGCTCAGTCAAAACAACAACAGCAAAGCACATGAAAAAAATAAAAATAACACATACATACTTTTAAAATTAACCTAATCAAATTAAATGTGTAGGAACTATCCGCTCAGTCAACAGCAAAGCAAAAACAACGCACCATACACCACACAGCCAACCAAACCCAAAATGTAAAGCAATTCGACCCACAGCAAACATCATTCAACCAACGCACACAACACCACACAGTCAACCAAATATACAACCCGTTCAATGCCTATCTGTACTAAACTATGAATCACGTGTCTAGACTTCGCAACCCATGCCTTCACCATCCTCACATAAGAACGTAAAGTTAGTGCAGTTCTGATACTGACTGGAAGAGTATTATACATTCTTGGTGCAATATAAGTATAACTACGTTGGCCCACAATCTTAATCGCTATGTTCTTTTGAGCGGCCGCTGCTGCGTTTAACCTGGTTACGTACGAATGCTCCACTCTAGTCGCAATCATACCTTCTCACGTACGTCAACACAGCCAATGAAATATATATATATATATATATATATATATATATATATATATATATATATATATATATATATATATATATATATAATAATAATAATCTTTATTGGTTCCTTAAGTACCCAGATGGGTGTAGAACACGTCACAGGTATACAACGCAATAATCTCGTCAGCAAACAATAATGTAAGAAAACTAAAGACAACACACAATAAAATTGAAATGCAGAATACTCTATAAAATACAAAGTATAAACTATAAATACTTATACTATGGTACACATAATCTCGAAGTAACAACCACAACAATGACTCTATCTAGTTACATATACAATACAATGTACTGCAACAAACATTGAACATGTCAGAAAACCAAACAAAACACAGTCCAAACAGTAAACCTACGTAAACAAAACACAAACACTGTCATAAAAGGTGTATAAATATGTACAATTAAAATGTGTAACTCAATTCAAGTGGACATAAATCATTTATCATTAAAATTGACACTATAAAAGTCTTCCACTCTGTACAAAACCTGGTCAGTAAGAACCCTTCCCAGATGTACCTTAAGTCTGTGAGAGGGCAAGCTTCTAACCACGCTGGGGAGGTGATTATACAGCTTAATGGCTTGATGATACACATTTCTTTGTATAGTTGTTAAATGTGTCTTTGGTGCCCTCAAATCTCTACATCTTGTATTGTAAGTGTGTCCGCTCTCACAACCACTAAAACAGACATAATTTTCCTTAACAAATACTATACTCTCCAAAACATACAGTGATGGAACAGTAAGTATATTTTCCCGCCTGAATGTCTCTCTGCAAGACTCTTTGTGTTTCAGGTGAAATATCAGTCTTACAAAACGTTTCTGAATCAAAAACACCCTGTCAGATTCCACAGAGTTGCCCCAAAAAATTATCCCATATCTCAGTTTAGAGGATACGTATGCATGGTATGCTGTTATAGCACCTTGTATGCCAATATTTTGATTGATCACTCTCATAGCATACAAAAAAGAATTGAGACCTGCAGCAAGACTGTTTACATGACTTTTCCAGTCCAGTCGTTCATCAAGATGTACACCTAAAAATTTGACAGTACTCTGATATTTTATTCTCTCGCCATATAGCATTAGGCTTTGTGCACTGTTGGATTTATTAAAGTCAAATGAAAAGTTAATTACCTGTGTCTTGTCAATGTTTAATCGCAAGTTATTGAATTCGAAGTATTCTTTCATTTTACTCACATTAGCCTCTATTTTGTCAACGGAGAGTGTCTCATCTTGACATGCTTGAATCAGAGCAGTATCATCTGCAAACATAATAATTGTATTATCCTCAATTTTTAGCGTTTGTGGGAACTCATTGACATACAAAATATACAGAAGAGGTCCCAATACAGAACCTTGTGGAACCCCTCTGTAAGTAGTCCTGTAAGATGATACTATACTTTCGCCTGTTCTATTATTTACTGTGGTTAAACGTTGTTTACGGGAATTCAGGTAAGACCCTATCAGTTTGAGAGCAACACCTCTTATTCCATTAAGCTGCAATTTCTCAGGCAGAATCAGGTGATCGACAGAATCGAAGGCCCTTGACAAATCTACAAAAACTCCCATTACATGTTTCCTTTCATTAAGTCCCCCTAGTATTGCCATTACAGTTTGAAAAATAGCTCTTTTTGTGGACCGGCCTTTTATATAACCATTTTGATTATTACAAAGAATATTGTTAGCGACTAAGAAGCTCATAATTCGTCTAGCAATCACATTCTCGAATATCTTGGCAAATACAGACGTAAGGGACAACTGTCGATAATTAGATACTGTTAACTTACATCCTCTCTTAAACAATAGAATGGCATTTGATAACTTACATTCTGTGGGGAACACCCCTGTCTCGAGCATCATATTTGTTATATGCAAGAGGGGTTTAATAATCAAGTGTAAACTGTCCTTAACAATCTTGGTTGAAATACCATCTGGGCCAGTACTTTTTGTATTTTTTAGTCCTCTCACTATTTCTATCAATTCGGGTTCATTTACAGGATCCATATAAACAGAGTTTGTAACACTATATTTATAGTTATATGTGTTATTATGCAAAGGCACATTGGGTTTTACAGAGGAGCACATATTGACTAAATTATCATTAACATTTTCCAGCACTGTATAATATTCTTTTTCATTCTTGGTGAAGTCTTCAATTTTAAATCTAGAATTTAGCCTCTCCCTGGACACATAGGAGTTAACCAAATTCCATACTGCCCTTGCCTTATTTCCACTTTCTTTTATGTATCTATCATTCTCCATCTGCTTGGCCTGCTTTATCACACTTTTTAAAGTTTTACAATATTTTCCATAATATGATTTGTCAATCTCATTATTAAATAATTTTTCATAGAGCCTTCTTTTGGTTTCACATGAGGTCTTGATACCCTTAGTCAACCACCCTTTTTTGGGTTTACAGTCCGTTTTAGAAATCTTTTCCTGGCAAGTTATAGAATAATAGTGTGTCACCGACTCTAGAAAACAGTTATATGCAATGTCCACATCTGTAGCTGCAAGCACGTTTTCCCAACTATCTTTTTCCAATAAAAGCATGAATCTTCCTCTACCTTCCCTAGTCAATATTTTAATCTTTTTCTTAAAGGTATTCCCAGCAGCTTCATGCTTAATATCTAATGTCAATAATTGACCATAATGATCCGATAGAGCAGTATTCACTACTCTACTTTTTGCCATTTCAGGACAATTTGTGAATATATTATCTATCACTGTTTTTGAATGCCCTCTCACTCTAGTAAAATCATATATCATCTGGGTTAGATTAAAACCTTCCAGGAGATCCCTAAAGTACACCACATGTCTACTGTCTAAACTAAAATCAAAATTAAAATCACCACAAAGCACAACACAATAGTGGCTCCCAACTCTGATACTGTCCAGAACATCATAGATGACCTCAAAGAACTTCAATTTATCACCAGCGGGAGACCTATAAACACACATTATCACCAGTGCCAACTTCTCCACCACAACTCCACAGCACTCTATGTCCACTTCCACACTTCTCATTTTCAGGCATTGAATTTCATGACCAGATACATCCCCACGAAGAAATATACACACACCACCATGTCTGTGATCTTGTCTTGCAAAAGAAGCAGCTAAACGGTATCCATCGATATTTACATACTCTGCTTCCTGGCAATGGAGCCAGTGTTCTGTAAAAGCTAAACAGATATATATATATATATATATATATATATATATATATATATATATATATATATATATATATATATATATATATATATATATATATATATATATATATATAGTTGCCACGCTGCATCAATATTTCTTTTTCAGAAGGCTATTGTTATTTATTTAATAACAAATTTCTATTCAACACACAATCATGTTTTATGTTTCAAATCAGGTAAGTGATTTTGTGGTCGTGAACATGTATTATTGGTTTTAATGATGAAGGCTTCTAGATAATGTTAAATAAATATTTATTATTCTATATTCCAAATAACAATTATTCTAAGTGAGTACATTTCAGTAAAAATACAAATAAACAGTAATTATTGGCTTAATTTTGTTTATATAATCAGTCTAAAAATCAAAGCAATAGAAACAATTATACCTCAAAATATTATCAAGTCTAACAAAACACAGTAAAATAATTTTTTGAGTAAATACAGTGTGTTACATTTAATATTTCCCAAAAATTATGTCATATGGAGGTCTCTGATATTCTTATTATCGTTAACATTACATAAATCTGTCAAAAAGTTTATAAGATCCTAATAAGTGCAAGTTCTTGATAAACACTTACCTATATATACAATACAATTATCTTGGTGTTGACCACAGAATGTAAAGATTTGCATTTTTAAGACTTTATTTACAAAACTATTTTTTTAAAGAATCGAAATCTATTAAAACATACTAGTTTCTTAAGTACACATTAAATCATAAATGTAAAAGCTCCTCGAAAACTGACCATTTATTTATTAAATCAGTACTGTGACTAAGAATATTTGATTTGAACTTGTACTGCTGCCCAATACTTTCTTTTAAAATTTTGCTTTAGACAGCAAGTTAGCAACTGCAAAATTAGGTTCTACATTAAATAAAACAAGCACAAGTTTTTGACAATGTTAACATTTAAATATAAAATTGACGTTGTCAGCAATTTAAAAAAAGGCAGTTTTAAAAATTAAAAATCTGTTGTGGGGTTCTTGGTTATTTTGCCTTTTACATTTAATTTATTCTGACATTGCTGCAAACCAAAAATTAAAATGTTCATAAGACTGGTACAAGCAAATTTGTATATTTTTTTAAAGTAGTGAAACTCAATTTAAAAAAAAAGTTATAATCAAACAGCAAATGTTGGCAAATTTACCATACAGAATTATATATAGTGTGTCCAAAATGGATGATGCATGTATTGCTAACACCATTATTCTTAGAGCCTAGTTATAGTCTAAAGATGAGCAGTTTCATGCGATATCAAACCTGGATAGATATTTTGTTCAATAAAGGTAGGCGCATACTATTCGCACTGTACGGAACGGACGGAACTGACGGATCGCAGTTTTGTTTGCTATCCTACATAATAACATTGCGTATCGCATATCATTCTCACCAGAAGGTTCGCATCAACGGAATTGCGATACAACATCATCCAGAGACCAACAAATCCGTCTGAATCGGTGTGTGTTGATGAGTCATTTGCATTTCCACACCCTATGCGACCTGTACCAACACGCAAAACGCATCTGCTAACTACAGTTTCTGATTTCATACAGAATTATGAAGAATCATACAATCTAAAACATCCTCATTAGTCCAATTTACAGAGGAGGCAAGACATGTGGGAAGAGATCGAAAAAATAATGAAGCAGTCGGGTAATTAAAATGTAATTTTTATAAACTGCCCAAAATATGTATTCTTCTTCTGTAGAGTCAAACTTAGAGTATCTAGTAATTAAGAGAACTCTTGCAGGTCATTCTAAAATAGTTAAGGAACTTCGCATCATCTTCTAGAAGTTAATTAAATAATGTATGAAATTCACCATGTAACTGCCTACCCATATTTATTGGATGGACGGAAAAACGCCTTTACATTTTCTACATTGCGAATAGTATGCGATGTAGCCAAATAAAATCTGTTCCGTCCGTCCCATGCAGTGCGAATAATATGCGCCTACCTTAATACAACAGACAGCAATAACGTAGCAATATGGAATTCTAAAAAATGGTTGGTTTATCCATCGACTAGGACACTGTCACTATTAAGTTTTAATTATTGGTGCTCACATTTCAGGCACATACTTATTGCATGACGTTTTTAAGTTTCTCTATATATTAGTATCTTCACACTTTAAAGCCTTAGAATGTGCGGAAGAAGACATAAGCACACACAAGTTTTCAGTGGTTTCTTCCGCATCATTTTCCTTTCTGAATCTCAACTGTGCCTCTACTAGTTTATTAGTACATTGACAAGGTTTTTTTAGCTTATTTAGTATCCTTTAGTATCAAAGACTCCTACAGCTAAATTCTATACATTAAAAAATATCAAAGATCCCCATAAAAACATTAAATAATCAATAACATAATGAAATTCAGATAGATAAAAATATATTGTGTTTGTACAAGTATATAGAGAATGCTACCCACAGCCCTGTGCCCCATAGGTTCATGAACAGATAAGCCCCATGAGTCTGTGTTGTTGGGGTCCATGCAAATGGAAAAGTGTTACGGAAAATTTCATGGCCAACATATAATACAATTGAGTTCATTCCAGGATAGAATAATGGTCTTCCACCCCATTTTCGCCATATATCAACTATAATAAATAAAAATGCATGAATGATAAAAGCCATTCCAGACAAGGTCAATATGAAGGAGAGAGACCACAACTGTTTGTTTAGTGGAATAAGGCCGTCTTCTTTCTTGAATTCACAGAGGGCTCCACCTACCAATCCCTTTAAAAGAAATAAATGTAAACAAATGCTGCTCTATCAACTCAAATATCACTATTTAATGTTATAAAAATGCTTGTTTAAACAGTGTTTCTAAACAAATGGCGCATTTTATAAAATTCAATAACATAACATGACAATTGTCAAAATAAGATAGCATTGGCCACCTTCGACAGAACAAAACGGTTACGGTTTACGTTGGCCAACAGTTGGGAGTATTATGTTTGTTCTGGTGAACGATCTGTTGCTGTTTTGCATTGTAGGTAGATCTTTAAGGAAAAAAAAAAGGAATTTTTTGCTTTTAGATTAGGATTGTGTGCTATGTTGTGTAGTGTACCAACAAATTATTGTTACAATCTACGGGGTTCTGGATTTGTTGACGAACAAAACACAGCTTTTCAAACTACTAATTTATTATAAGCAACTATTTTCCAACACAAGTATCAACTAAAATGTTTCTCTCTATTATTAAATGTCCATAGAATTATATTCCACTATTCGCCTTCTATGATCGCTTCTTAAACACCAACACTCACCGCTGACTCGCTTAATACTCTATGATCACTTCTTCACCACGCTGACTTAATACTGAACTAACTTACTCTGCGCACCACTCGTCTATTTATACTGTCCATAGAGATTCTAGACCTTCTACACTATTCTACACCTGTCACTTCTGGTCCCTTCAAGAAATATCATTCTAGAGTGTTCGCTCTTACCAACACACTTTATACACAACATCTGACCATAGAAGCAACAAAGTCCATAAACTTAATTATCATAGTCAAATGTGACACTGCCCCCTCTTATATTCGATCGTCCTGATCGAATTCTGACATTTCTTGAAATGGCGTAATTCTGTGCATATGGACCACCTTCATCTTGTTCTTCGGGGTCCTCTGAATTCGGTAGACAACGTCACTGATCCTTCTGATCACCTTATAAGGACCTTCCCATAATTTCTGTAGTTTCAGTGACTGTCGCTTGCGTCGTACTGCATGGTAGAACAACACCCGATCTTCTTCTTTAAAACCAGCTGAACTGGCCCGCACGTCATAACGGGTCTTCGTGCAGTCGCTTTCTATTCCTATATGCATTCCAACAGCAGAGTGGATGGTTTGACTTCTCGTCGATATGTCGGAGCTTTCTTCAAGCGAAGTTCTTCTGGTGCTTCTACTTGCACACATATTTTGGCGGGCCCTATTCATCCTGTCGACATCGGCTCTGTTCGAACAAAGGTGTTTACTGACCTTTTTCTGGGTTGGTTTCACATTTACATGATCTTTGCACCCTTCGTCTTGTACTTCTCTCATACTTTCTTCTCCACTTGCTTCTGGCTGAGTAACTGGGTCATATCTTCCTCTCCCAGCTCTTTTCACTGGAATGGCACTTTCACGGCAGACGTTGCTATTTTCCTCTATGGTGATTTTCCGCACTACCAGGTTACTGCCAGGCGACATTATTATTTCTTCACTGCCTATAGTCAGGATGTTAGTACTAAGTGAGTAGCGAACGTGTCGCCACCTAGTTCGGAACCAAGTACTTGTTGTCACGCCCGCTCCAAATAATACAGAGTATTAAAAATAGAGACGGTATACAACTAACTAACAATTTAAAAAATTGTTAGCCCTGGCTCATTTCTACCCCAATATAGGGACAAAGTATGTAAGACTAGATGCATTCTCGCAACAATTAGAACCGTAGACCGGTTTCGCTCTCATTAGAGCTCTTCAGTATGGCATACCAATTGCAGCAAAAATGCACCAAAAATAACACGGCTATCGTATAGCCAGTCTTAAAACACTAAGTGAGTAGCGAACGTGTCGCCACCTAGTTCGGAACCAAGTACTTGTTGTCACGCCCGCTCCAAATAATACAGAGTATTAAAAATAGAGACGGTATACAACTAACTAACAATTTAAAAAATTGTTAGCCCTGGCCCATTTCTACCCCAATATAGGGACAAAGTATGTAAGACTAGATGCATTCTCGCAACAATTAGAACCGTAGACCGGTTTCGCTCTCATTAGAGCTCTTAAGTATGGCATACCAATTGCAGCAAAAATGCACCAAAAATAACACGGCTATCGTATAGCCAGTCTTAAAACACTAAGTGAGTAGCGAACGTGTCGCCACCTAGTTCGGAACCAAGTACTTGTTGTCACGCCCGCTCCAAATAATACAGAGTATTAAAAATAGAGACGGTATACAACTAACTAACAATTTAAAAAATTGTTAGCCCTGGCCCATTTCTACCCCAATATAGGGACAAAGTATGTAAGACTAGATGCATTCTCGCAACAATGGGCCAGGGCTAACAATTTTTTAAATTGTTAGTTAGTTGTATACCGTCTCTATTTTTAATACTCTGTATTATTTGGAGCGGGCGTGACAACAAGTACTTGGTTCCGAACTAGGTGGCGACACGTTCGCTACTCACTTAGTGTTTTAAGACTGGCTATACGATAGCCGTGTTATTTTTGGTGCATTTTTGCTGCAATTGGTATGCCGTACTGAAGAGCTCTAATGAGAGCGAAACCGGTCTACGGTTCTAATTGTTGCGAGAATGCATCTAGTCTTACATAATTTGTCCCTATATTGGGGTAGAAATGGGCCAGGGCTAACAATTTTTTAAATTGTTAGTTAGTTGTATACCGTCTCTATTTTTAATACTCTGTATTATTTGGAGCGGGCGTGACAACAAGTACTTGTTTCCGAACTAGGTGGCGACACGTTCGCTACTCACTTAATGTTTTAAGACTGGCTATACGATAGCCGTGTTATTTTTGGTGCATTTTTGCTGCAATTGGTATGCCGTACTGAAGAGCTCTAATGAGAGCGAAACCGGTCTACGGTTCTAATTGTTGCGAGAATGCATCTAGTCTTACACAGGATGTTAGTGCCAAGATCAAGTGTAGCACACTGACCCTGAAGTATGTCCAAGCCAATTATAATCGGGTCTGATATGGAGGCGACTATGGCTCACTGCTTTGCCTTCCATGTCCCAATTTGCAGCTCGACGTCAGTTTCGCCAAATACCTGGATTCGATCACCACCGTCTGCATTTACTCTGTACACTCTGTCTGGCTTTCTTACTCGCCATCTAGGAACCATGTCTCGGCGAATAATCGTCCTAAGTGCGCCTGTGTCGACGACCATCTGAGCCTTACTACCGCTTACGTATGCGTCTACGACGAGAGCGCTGTCAGCATCGCGAACCTGAGAAATAGTTACCGGCCTTAGCTTCACTTTTTCCCTTAGGTGTGATCTTAGAGCCCAACATTCGCCCCTTATATGTCCCACCTTGCCGTAGTTCCAGCAGCGCAAGGCATTTGCACGGTGAGCTCTTATTGGGTGTTCATGAGACTTCGGCCATATTTGTTCTGCTATTTTCTCTAGTAGCTGCATGATCTTGGATGAATCTGTTTTATGTTCTTCTTGGACTTGGAGACTGAGAACTTTCACATGACTTTCCGACGCTTGCTTTACCGCTTCAAACTCCAAGGAATGTGCCAAAGCATCGTTCAAGTTTTTGTGTCTCGCCATCCTCAGCGCCTACTGCGTGTCGGTATCTCTGATGGCGTCAATGAAGGTTTGCACCGACAGCTGGTTTAAAAACTCCATCGAAGCTATGGGAGGGGAAGCTTGTCATATACATCGTCGCTGATACCTCTTACTCGACTTCCTACTTGTTGGAAGATGTCGTCTTTTACTTGCTTCATAAGTTCGTCCACACACGAAGTAATATTCACAATTCTGCTGGCTTGTTCTTGCAGAATTTTCTTTGTTTCTTCGTGTCTTCTTCTGGCTTCTTCATCTCTTTTTCTCATTTCTCCTTTGGCTTCTTCGTCCCTTTTTCTCAGTTCCTCTCTTATCTCTTCGTCTCTTTTTCTGGCTTCTTCGTCTCTTTTTTTGGCTTCTTCGTCTCTTCTTCTGACCTCTTTATCTCTTTTTCTCATTTCTTCCTTGGCTTCTTCGTCTCTTTTTCTGGACTCTTCATCTCTCTTTCTCATTCCATCTTCGGCCCTTCGTCTCTTTTTCTCAGCTCTTCTTTAACTTCTTTATCTCTTTTTTTGGCTTCTTCATCTCTTGTCTGGATTCTTTCATTTCTTTAATCAATTCCAATAGCTGGGCGTCCATATTGGCTGTTGCGCTACATGTCTTAGGCATAGACGTACTTAAAGCTGGTACACAGTTTATTCTGTTTCAAAAACACACCCAGTTATGAATTACAGCTGACACTGATATTCCAGAGATTCTAGAAATTTTCACATTGTTCAAGGAATAATCTGGAAAATATTTCTGCTAGCAGCTTGAAAATCCCACTTCTGACACCAGTTCTTACATTCTACGGGGTTCTGGATTTGTTGACGAACAAAACAGCTTTTCAAACTACTAATTTATTATAAGCAACTATTTTCCAACACCAGTATCAACTAAAATGTTTCTCTCTATTATTAAATGTCCATAGAATTATACTCCACTATTCGCCTTCTATGATCGCTTCTTGAACACCAACACTTACTGCTGACTCGCCTAATACTCTATGATCACTTATTCACCACACCGACTTAATACTGAACTAACTTATTCTGTGCACCGCTCATCTATTTATACTGTCCATAGAGATTCTAGACCTTCTACACTATTCTACACCTGTCACTTCTGGTCCCTTCTAGAAATATCATTCCAGAGTGTTCGCTGTTACCAACACACTTTATACACGACATCTGACCATAGAAGCAACAAAGTCCATAAACTTAATTATCATAGACAAATGTGACATTATTATTAATATAGATGTGTGTGAACCTATGTTTTTTCGAACCGAACTATGAACAAACCCAAGCAAATATGTTGCCTTGAACTTCAAACCTTGGAAATATTATGTGTAAGGTTCTTAGTCAAACTTCGAATTTCTTAAAAATTTTAATTCGCACATTAAACTAACCGAAATTCTTGAATGTTCGTATCTCATTTCCCTAAATACAAAATATGGGTATATTGTAGCATACAATATTTTATGTAGAAGATCCCCATTATTTTTACAAAAAGGGAAGCTTCGACAAAATTCACAGATTGATTGAGTGAAAATGCATTCCAGTGCTGATGTTAGTGGTGAATATGGGGGTACGTTGAATCAAAAATACAAAACAGTATATTGATTTTTTTAGATTTCTACGTCTATAGCTAGACTCAATTATAAATATTTTTTGTTGTTTGGTTTTAGCTAGTAGTGATGGGTCGTTATTTAACTGTCGGTTATAACGGTTGTCGAGCCGCAACGGTAACCACCAGTTGTGGATTTATAAAAATAACAGCTTACAAAATAACGCTTTTTACACTAAACTAGAATTCGAAGTCGTAGCTGTTTCAGTTCCACTGCAACTAGGTTTGATGAATAAACATCGGTTTTCATCGGCAACTGTTAAATTTAACTATTTAACGGGATGAATGGACATGCGACTGGGAATGAAATAAATATGTATGGGTATGCTATGCAGTATAGAGCAGACTTTACTTTATAACATATTACTTAACAGGAAGCACGTTATTTATACTCTAGTGTGCTCACTCTCGCTCACAGCTTTGGGAATGTAGGATACTATCGAATTATCGATCGACTATCCAGTTCAAAATAACAGCGAAATAACTGAAGCTGTTATTTTCAACGGTTATTATGACATAACGTAAACGGCTCTAACTGTTAATAGGGGTGTAAAGTTAGTTCGCCTCCCCGTGGTGCACCCTGGATAGCGTCTAATATTAGACGTGAACTAAATGAACTAACCAGACCGTAACCCTTCCTAGTCATGTCTTAGGAGGGCCGGGAATGCTTGCCTTAATCGGCCGGCATTGCGAGGAGAGTCCTCTATAAAAAACCCACATCGCAAGGTCGTTGGAGGGTTGGTGTCGAAGCGATGATGCTTCTGGCCGTTGTGGCCGGGCATTGGCAGGATGGTAATTCTGTCTCTAGCGTTACCCTCCCCAGGGAAACCGGGCGACCTCCCTGTGAACATGCCTCTCCATGGGATGCGGGGCTCTTCCATGGAGGCTGACTTTCCCTTGCTGCTCGTGGGAACAACATAGACACGACAGATACAAACCCAAACGAGATGGGTAAAGCTCTCGATCTCCAGGAAACTGGAGAACCCATGGAGGTAGAGATGGGGGTAGTCCCCTCTCTTACCGATAAACCAATGGAGGGGGGGGGGGGGCAAGGACAATCCTGTCCCCATCCTCTGCATCTCCGTCCTCCGATGAGGAGCGGGAGCTGTTAAAGTCTCCCGTGGGACCCAAAGAGGGAGGGGGTAAAAGACAACGGCTGCCTGGATCCGCAAGGAGACAGCTCAGACGACTACTCAAGGCGGGGGTGCCATATTCAACCGCCTTGAGTCAGGCACTCACGGAGTCCCGCCGATCTCGGGTGGGGGCTGGGGGCACAGATGGGACAGTTAAACGACCCGGGGAGCCTGGGGCCTCCACGGATGGGGCCGGCAGCGGGAAGGTACTCCGGTCGGACGGCAGCACACCTCAGCAGAGGGCTAAAAAGCCCCGTGAGGGTGCTGGCAGAAAAACATTCAGTGAGGTGACTGGAGGGGTGAGAGTGGGCATTATCCACTCTGAATATCCCTCCTCATCACTGAAGAACGAACAACTGCTGCTACTGCAGGGGGCCATACTGAAGGCTGTGCAGAGCAGTTCAGAGGAAGAACCCAATATAAGGTTCCGGGGCTGCGCAAATCGACCCGGATGGCTCCTTATAAATTGCGAGGACGAGACCAGCTCGCACTGGCTGAAGCGAATAGTTGGGGGGCTCCAGCCGTTGGAGGGGGCTCGTCTTAAGCTGGTGAGAGGACAGGACCTCCCCAGGCCTCATGTCTGTGTGGCATATCTTCCGGGCGGGGTGGAATCACTGACGCCCGAGGATGTGCTCACCAGACTGAGGCGAATGACTGGTGGGCTGAACACTCGGGAGTGGACCGTACTACACCGAGTGGCGACGGGACCATCAGGACAGACATGGACATTTTCGGTCGACGATATGTCCATGAATATGCTGGAGGGAATTGGCTTCAGACCATTCTTTGGCTTCGGGCGGGTCTTGTTCCGGCCGAGGGTTAGGGGGTCTGCGACTGAGCCTAAACCCACAGCTTCTGCTACCAGCGTCGCCTGTAAATCGGAGGCGACAGCTGCGGGCCCTTCCGGGAGTGGTGGGGGATCAGTCCCCCCGTCAATACCCTCGAGTAGTGGCACCGTGGTGGGTGGTAGCTCCACCAAAAAAACTGACCACAAGAGAGGAGGTGGCAGGACTCAACCTTCCACTGGAACCTCCAGGGGAATACAACAGGGGAAAGGAAAGTCCACCCCTGGGATACCTACCAAAGGTAGACCCTCCTTTAAGAAGCTTGGTTATCGAGCTTCTAAAAAGGAGGAGGAACCAGCACCCTAAATCCTTTTCCCTTCGAGCTCCTTAACCTTCATCCTTATTGTTGATGCAAGTTTGTATATATTTTTGAATTTGAAATTGCCGCCAGACATTTAGGGATTGCTGCTCGCCGTGGTTGGCACCACTGAGAGGAGGAGAGGGGGCAGATTTTGTGACAGCCTCTCTCTCTCTCTCTCGCGACGTAAACCAGCGTCACTGCGTTAGAATCAGTCGTCCTGAAAACTGCTAGTACTCCAGACTAGGGATGTGCTCCAGATTTTCTGGTCTAATTTTCTTGTTACATAATTTTTTGCCTCATTTGGGGTGAAGATAGTCGCCCGACCTCCAAAGAAGACCCTAAAACCCACGTGAAGATACAGTCCATTACACAGGTGAGTGCATCTCTTATTTGTCTGGTATAATTTAAAATCTAACTTTATTGTAAACAATTCCTCTTTATTATTTCGTAATATCTTGCAACAACATTTTGGTCCATCGAAGCCGATGCTTGTTTGATTAGAATTGACACTTGTGGGTGTTCATATCGTGAATTTATGCACACGTGTTTGGCGGTTTTGTTGTTAAAAATCGTAATTTATAGCCTCCAGGGTTTGGTTAGAACACGTGTTCGGGTCGGCAAATCCGTGTTAGTGTAATTGTTTTGCTTGTTTAATTTGTTTTACGGCCTTTTAGCGTCAAAATTGTTTTGTTTTTCAGTGTCTCGCAATCGGCGATTTTCGAGCTCTGTTACTTGTTTGAAACGTGTTTTTTTCGACGTGAAACACGTGGTTATCATCCGATTGGGTTCAGGTTATATCAGTCTTTTCTAGTTTGCCTTTTCGTTTTTTGTCATTTTTGAAATGGAGGTGGAAAAGTTGATAAATAAACGTAACTCTGTTATGAATCGAGTGCAACACCTATCAAGGTTTGCATTAGACGCCAAGGCTGAACCCACAAAAAGGAATGAATTTAGAATCAGATACCAAGGTCTTAACGATTCTGTAAATTTGTTTGATTCTTTACATCTGGACATCGTGTCTTTAATGAAGGATAAGGATAATTTGGCTTTACAATCGGAGATTCAGACAGACTTCGACAACATACAGTACAGCATCAAGTCAATCTATTTTGAAATTTGTGGTAAGGCTACTGCTGATGCTGCCGATGTAGCTAAGTCGCTCGATAATGAGGCTCACTCTGATAGTGGAACGGGTGGCAGACGTAATGTTCGATTGCCTAAGATCGATATTCCGAAATTTGACGGGGCGATTGGTCAGTGGCCACGTTTTTTCGATTTGTTTAGGACTCTGATTCATGAAAATGACACTTTGTCAGATATTGAGCGTTTCCAGTATCTTCTTGCTTCCTTGACAAAAGAACCAGCTTCAATAGTTCAAAACCTACCCCTCATTTCGGATAATTACCAAGTGGCATATAATTCGCTAGTTTCAAGGTATGAAAATAAACGTGTGTTGCTTACGAATTACTGGTTAGCTCTTCTTAATGCTCCGAAGGTGTAAGGCGATTCATCTCGAGATTTAAGGAATTTGTTGACAACATTTACTGAAAACGTATGTGCGTTAGATTTATATCAAGAGCAGCAGTATGATTTGTGGGACTTTACGAAATTCAATTTCCTTTTGCAAAAGTTAGATTCCTCTATCCGAAAGCAATTTGAAATACAGTTTGGTGACTGTGAGGTCCCCACGTACTCGCACCTTAGTGATTTTTTAGAAAAACAGTGCAAGGCTCTTGAAACATCTGCGCTAACCGTAGCACCGGTCTCAGCGAAGAAGGGTCCTCAAATGTTGAAAGGGAAACAGTTCGTGCAGCCGAAACCAACCACTTCTTTGGTGACTAGTGTTAGTAAGTCAGATTCATCAATTTCTTGTGTGTGTTGCCAGGGGGAACACTCATTGACGAAATGTGACAAGTTCTTAGAAATGTCTCCTAAGGATCGTCATACCTTAGTGAAGAGGAAAAGTCTGTGCTATAATTGTCTGGCTGGGTCTCACAAACTCGCAGGGTGTACCTCGAAATTTAATTGTCGTGTTTGTACTAGGAAACATCACACATATTTGCATTTTACATCAAGCTCTGGTCAGACTGATACACAAACATGTGAGCAAGGTGATAACAGACCCGACCAAGTAACCGGTCAAGTCGTATTGACAAGCACGCTTCCCAGCTTCCCTGTTGTATTATTTGCCACATGTAAAGTGGATGTGTGTGATGCTTATGGGGTGTATCATAGATGTCGTGTGCTGCTCGATTGTGCAAGTCAGGCAAATTTCATTACGCAGCGCCTTGTAAGCAAACTTTCTCTGTCGAAGTCACATGCTTCTGTTCCAATTCAGGGGATAAATCAGATGGCCACCGTTACTGATTTGGGGGTTACTTCATTTAGGTTGAGACCTCGGGACAAACCTAATCCTAGTTTTGATATCGATGCTATTGTGGTTCCCAGAATCTGCGACAAGGCACCTTCAACGGACGTACAATCATATGTCTGGAATCATATCAAAGACCTTGCTTTAGCGGATGATACTTTTGGTCAGCCAGGGGACATTGATATTTTATTGGGTGCTGATATATATGCAATGGCATTGTTACCGGGACTTAGAAAGGGTAAGGATCAGGAACCTACTGCTATCAATACAGTGTTTGGTTGGGTAATCTTGGGTAGTGTACCAGCCCAATCGAATTTAGTGGTTGATTCCTTTTGTACGTCGGTCGATGTTTCTCTGGACAAAACTCTCAGACAATTTTGGGAATTGGAGCAAGTGCCTCAGTGCACATTAGCGAGTCCGGAAGATGCCCTGTGTGAGAAGATCTTCCAGGACACTCATTCACGTGACTCTAATGGTAGATATGTCGTGGGCCTGCCATTTCGTGATGGGATGCCAGATCTGGGTGAGTCACATTCCATGGCATTGAGACGGCTTCATGCTCTAGAGAGACGATTGTCCAAAGAGTCAGATATCCGTAGAAAGTATGTGGCTTTCATGCGTGAGTATCTGAGCGATGGGCACATGTCTCCTGTGTCGTGTAAGGTATCACATCCTAGTGCCGTCTACTACATCCCTCATCATTGTATCTTGAAACCCGAAAGTACCACTACAAAGTTACGGGTGGTGTTCGACGCCAGTGCTAAGACCTCAAATGGCGTCTCGCTCAACAACACCCTATTGGTTGGACCCAAGTTGCAGCAGGATATTGTGACAGTCCTGTTGAATTTTCGGGCTCATCGAGTCGCCTTTACTGCAGACATTAAGCAAATGTTTCTGCAAGTATTGGTGGCAGAGGAGCATAGGGACTTCCAGCGCATTCTTTGGCGGTTTTCCAATTCTGAGCCAGTGCAAGAGTTCAGACTCAATACAGTGTCCTTTGGTGTTGCTTCTAGCCCCTATCTTGCCATTAGGACCCTCTTACAGGTGGCAACAGATTTAGGTGGTAAATATCCTCTTGCAGCAGACGTCATAAGGTCTGACACGTACGTGGATGACATAGTAACTAGTGTGCCAGATTCCAATTCTGCAATTGAAGTGAAATCTCAACTGATAGGAATGCTCGGAGAGGCTGGATTTGAGTTGCGAAAATGGGCAAGCAATGATCCCGAATTTCTTGCGTCTCTCCCCAGTAGTCATCAGCAATCTCTGTGTTTCGACTCTGATGACTTAGTGTCTGTCAAGATTTTAGGACTACAGTGGTGTCCAATGACTGACTGCTTCTCGTACAAGGTACATCCAATTGAACGCAAATGCACCAAGCGTAACATACTGTCAGAGCTTGCTAGAATCTTTGATCCTTTGGGTTTCTTGTCTCCCCTCACCCTCTCTGCGAAGCAGCTGATGCAGTTCCTGTGGCAGCTAGGCATTTCGTGGGATGAAAAACCACCACTAGAAGTCGAATCCAGGTGGGACACATACAAATCGCAACTTTCTTGTTTGTCATCGTTGTCAATTCCGCGGTATGTGTCTGCTGAAGGTACTACTTCTTCTACATTGCATGGATTCTCGGATGCGTCTGAGCTTGGTTATGGGGCCGTAATTTATCTTCGTGTTGTATCCGCCAGCGGAGCCATAAAGATATCTCTCTTGTGTGCTAAGTCTCGTGTCTCCCCACTAAAAAAAGTATCAGTACCCCGATTGGAGCTTTGTACAGCAGCCTTGTTAGCAGAGTTGATGGAGTTCGTTCAGGTTACATACCGAAAGACTATTTCTATTGATAATATATTTTGCTGGTCTGATTCCACAGTTGCCATTCAGTGGATTAAGTCATCTCCCCATCGATGGAAAACGTTTGTGGCCAATAGAGTGGCGCTCATACAAGAAAAGGTACCCCCTGGTTGCTGGTCACATGTTTCGGGGTTGATCAACCCTGCAGATTGTGCATCGCGCGGACTTACTCCTAATGAGCTTCTCAATCACCCGCTATGGTGGACGGGTCCGGCTTTCTTGTCCGAACCATCCGATACATGGATTAGCGCAGAATCTTTAGGTGAAGAGTCCGATGTCATGATGTCGGAGCAAAGGCAAGTTGTGTGCATGACAAAGGTTGTTTCGTGTGATTGGCCGCTGAATTTGTTAGAAGGGTATTCTTCGCTGAGGAAAATTCAAGGTATCATTGCTTACAGTATGAGGTTTGTCAAAAATCTGAAATTACCCCGGAAGGACAGAATTTCGGGCGCATTGAGTGAGGCGGAGCTTTACACTGCACTGACTTTTCTTGTTAAAGCAGTACAAAGGTTGGCGTTTGAGAGGGAAATGCGTGACATTGAGCATGGTCGACCTTGTGTAAAGTCTATCCGTAGGCTGGCCCCATTTGTGGATAGGGATGGTGTTCTCAGGGTGGGCGGTAGACTTAGATGCTCGGACTTGTCGTTTGATGCAAAGCATCCCATGCTTCTGCCACGTTCACACTTGCTCACTGACTTGGTGATTCGTAGTGTCCATCAGAAACACTTACATCCTGGACCTCGTACCTTGCAGTATTTGTTGTCACAAAATTTTTGGATTCTTTCGGCCCGCCGGGCAATTAATAGTGTGCTTGGGCAATGTTATCGTTGTTTCCGTGTTCGCCCGGTAACTTTGACACCTGTAATGGGGGATCTTCCTCCAGTAAGAGTTTCTCAGCTGAAACCATTCTCTCACACTGGAATTGATTTTGCCGGTCCATTTCTCGTTACCCAGGGAAGATATCGTGGTGTCAGAAGTGCGAAGGCATATGTGTGTATTTTTGTTTGCATGACCACAAAGGCTGTGCATATTGAATCGGTATCAGACCTCACCTCGGAGGCTTTTCTTGCTGCTTTTCGGCGCTTTGTGGCTCGAAGAGGTCGTTGTGACAATGTCTACAGTGACTGCGGCACTAATTTTGTCGGGGCCAACCGATTGTTGGTTTCATACGCACATCAGGTGACTGATTCCTTGTCAATTGAGTGGCATTGGAATCCCCCATCAGCGCCGCACTTTGGAGGACTGTGGGAAGCAGGGGTTCGTTCCATTAAAACTCACTTGCGTCGTGTTGTTGGCACACAGGTTCTGACATTCGAGGAACTGACCACTGTTCTGGCACAGATTGAAGCAGTTCTTAATTCCCGACCGCTCTGTAGTCTTAGTACCGACCCCAATGACATGACATCGCTTTCCCCTGCGCACTTCTTGACCATGGAGCCTCTTTGTGCCCCACCTGACCCAGACGTGACTGATGTCAAACTTACCAGACTTTCTCGTTGGCAACTTGTTTCCAGAATGCATCAAGATTTTTGGAAACGCTGGAAAAGTGAATATTTGCACACCTTGCAGCAGCGCAATAAGTGGTCTACCCCCCAAGAAGCTCCTTCGATTGGTACTCTCGTTGTCATCAAAGATGAGACAGTGTCTCCGCTTGTGTGGAAGTTAGGGCGCATATTGAAACTCTATCCGGGTCGTGATGGCGTTGCCCGTGTCGCTCAAGTACGAACAAGCACAAGTATTTTAGATCGTCCTATGACCAAGCTGTGCCCTTTACCTTCGCAGTAAACGGCCAGTACGCATCTCCCATTTGTATAGTTAGTTATAGTGTGTATCTACCAATTTAATTTAATCTTTGCATTTTTAATCGGAAATAAGTAGTCCTTATTTGGTGGGCGGAATGTTGATGCAAGTTTGTATATATTTTTGAATTTGAAATTGCCGCCAGACATTTAGGGATTGCTGCTCGCCGTGGTTGGCACCACTGAGAGGAGGAGAGGGGGCAGATTTTGTGACAGCCTCTCTCTCTCTCTCGCGACGTAAACCAGCGTCACTGCGTTAGAATCAGTCGTCCTGAAAACTGCTAGTACTCCAGACTAGGGATGTGCTCCAGATTTTCTGGTCTAATTTTCTTGTTACATAATTTTTTGCCTCATTTGGGGTGAAGATAGTCGCCCGACCTCCAAAGAAGACCCTAAAACCCACGTGAAGATACAGTCCATTACACAGGTGAGTGCATCTCTTATTTGTCTGGTATAATTTAAAATCTAACTTTATTGTAAACAATTCCTCTTTATTATTTCGTAATATCTTGCAACAACACTTATCCTTCACGAACACCTATCCCTTCCCCCATGCCCACTAATATAAGGTGCATTCAAGCAAATCTGCATCATGCTAAGGCTGCGACATACCTCCTTAGCATGAAATTAAAGGAAGAGCAAATAGATATTGCACTTCTCCAAGAGCCCTGGACCGCCAATTCGGAACGAACTAAAGGGCTGGGTAACACTTCTGGTAAGATAGTAGAGGTGGGCACTGGCACTAACCCCAGAGCCTGTATCTGGATCAGAAACAACTTGCAGTATTTTACACTTTCAGAATACTGCACCAAGGACATGGCATCCATCCATCTTGTGATCACATCCGGGGGGACGAGGCTGGAAGTAGTGGCCTGCTCGGCCTATTTCCCTGGAGACAGAGATGCAGAACAACCACCTCCAGCAGAGGTGCGGAAATTGATCGCCTACTGCAAGAGGAACAACTATCACCTCGTTATGGGGTGTGATGCAAACTCCCATCACTTGGCTTGGGGGAGCACGGACACTAACAGGCGAGGTGAGTCACTATTTGAATACTTATTAGGGGAGGAGCTAGTGGTAAACAACATAGGCTCGGAACCCACCTTTCTTACAGCTAATCGGAGAGAGGTTTTAGATCTTACGATCAGCTCAAGGCTTTTGAGCTCAAAAATCCTCAAATGGAGGGTGTCGTCTGAGCCCTCTTGTTCAGACCATGCCCATATCCTATTTGAGATTGAAACAGGCCCTAGACCTGTGGTGGAGTACCGGGACCCGAGGAGGACGGACTGGGAGGGGTACAAGCAGTCCCTCGCAGCCAGACTTGGGTCCACTATCGCCACAGTGAGGGATCGTGATGAGATAGAGATTGCGGCTGAACAGGTTAGGGAAGCTGTGGTCTCTGCCTATCACGAAAACTGTCCACTGAGGTCAAAGAGAGACAGTCGGGGGTCTACTTGGTGGAATAATAACCTCGAAAAACTACGTAGAGAAGTTAGACGTCTCTTCAATCGTGCTAAGATTACAGGCAACTGGGAACAATATAAAACTGCTCTAATACAGTATAACAAGGAGATTAGGAACGCTAAGAGGGAGTCCTGGAGGAGGTTCTGCGGGGACATTAATAGTGTGCCCAGCGGCGCCAGAATCCACAGGATTCTCTCACGCGACCGTGTCCAGGAACTGGGATCGATAAAACGACCAGATGGTTCCTTTACTGAATCTCGGAAAGAAACGTTGGAGCTCTTAGCACACACACACTTCCCAGATTGTCTGATCCTGAGCAACGGTGAGGTCCTACCAGCTGAGGGACGATCTAAACGCCCCCATAGGGAGGACTGGCAAGTTGCTCGGCGAATAGTTACAGCCTCGGCAGTGGAGTGTGCTGTGAATCATTTCCAGCCATTCAAGTCGCCAGGGGAGGATGGGGTGGTACCGGTCCTTCTACAAAAGGGACTGGAGATTCTCCTACCCTTCCTTATCAGGCTGTTTAGAGCCAGTCTGGCCTGGAACTATATTCCTTCCAGCTGGACGGTGGTTAGGGGGGTGTACATTTCCAAATTGGGACGTAATGACCTCCTACCTACATCACTGAGACCTCTCAGTATTACATCATTCCTCTTGAAGGGATTGGAAAAAATACTGGACAGACACATTAGGGGGAACATCTTACCCAAGAACCCCCTAAATACCCACCAGTATGCCTATCAAACTGGCAAATCAACTGAGCTAGCGCTCAATAACCTTGTCGAGAAGATCACACACTCTCTGGAAAATGGAGAGGTTGCTGTGGCGGCATTTCTCGACATCGAAGGAGCATTTAATAATGCATTACCGATCTCCCTCTACGAGGCCACTATCGCTAGGGGGGTGGAACCTACCATCTGTGGCTGGATCGGAAACATGCTGCATAATCGGACCATTGTTGCCTCGTTGCGGGGGGAGGTGGTCGGCGTCAGAGCTGCGAGAGGGTGTCCTCAGGGGGGCGTTCTATCTCCCCTGCTATGGTCCCTCTTTGTGGACGACTTGCTGGCTATCCTCGGACTCTGGGAGGTTGAGGTCCAGGCGTATGCGGATGATCTCGTCATAATGGTTAGAGGCAAATCTGAGGAGGAACTGTCTAGTACTCTTCAAGAAGCACTAAATGTAGTCAATGATTGGTGCCGTAGGGAACAGATGTCTGTGAACCCTCGCAAAACGATCATTGTCCCATTCACCAGAAAAAGAAGGTTGGACAAATTAAAACCACCTACTCTTATGGGGGAAAACATTCCATTTTCGGACCAAGCAAAATATCTGGGAGTTACCCTAGATAAGAAGCTCAACTGGGACATACAGTTAGAAAATGTTATCCGCAGGGCTAAAATGTCCCTGTGGACCTGCCGGAGAATCTGTGGTAACAACTGGGGAACAAACCCTCAACAGATGTACTGGCTCTATGTAGTGGTTATCAGGCCCATGATAACATATGGAGCCATAGTTTGGTGGCCAAGGGTACTTCGTGGTATCGCGAGGACCAAACTGGCTCATCTACAGAGACAAGCTTGTCTGATGATAACGGGAGCGATAAGCACCGCACCATCAGCCGCTCTGGAGGTCCTCCTCAATATTCCCCCCCTTCACATATGGGTGGAGAGGGTGGCGAGGTGGACAACGTACAGACTAAAACAAACGGCAGATAATATGCCGAGGGAAATCAGTCTGAGGGGGGCCGGACTCCTTGATGACAGTGATTGTCACGGGATTCTGGGAATGGTCTCAGACTTGATGCCTACAAAAATCAGCAGAGATCTGTCTTTCAAGACCGTCCTCCCGGAAAGAGAGGACTAGGACCGGAACCAATCGACCCTGTTGAGAGCGGACCTCTGCTGGTACTCTGACGGCTCCAAAACCAATATGGGAGTAGGAGCCGGCGCTTATGGGGGCAGCACCGATGCTAGACTATCAGCTAGTCTCGGCAAGTACGCAACCATACACCAGGCAGAAGTTTATGCCATCGAGATGTGTGCAAGGGAAAGTTTAAAGGACCTATGCACAAACAAATCGATAAAGATATATGCAGATAGCCAAGCTGCAATAAAGGCTCTTGGTTCCTACCGGTGCAATTCAAAGACGGTATGGAGTTGTAAATCTGCCCTTAACGAATTGGGCAGCTGTAATGAGGTGTCGCTGGTCTGGATACCGGGTCACTCGGACCATGATGGCAACGTTGCGGCAGACGCGCTTGCCAGGAGTGGTGCCGAGTGCGACTTTATCGGACCAGAACCGGTGCTGGGAATAACATCTTGCACAGCAAAACGCACCTTAAAGACCTGGACAGATAGAAGGACAATTCAATATTGGCAAAATCTTCCAGGATTAGCTCACTCTAAGGCCTTCATAAATGGCCTGTCTGAGTCAAGGGCTAAGAAACTACTAGAGCTGAACAGACAACAACTGAGAACTCTAGTCGGCCTATATACAGGACACTGCCGCTTGCGGCATCACATGCACCGTATTGGGATCGGTCAGGAGACCGAGTGCCGGCTGTGTATGGAGAGTGACGAAACAGCAGAGCACGTGCTGTGTTCCTGTCCGGCAGCGGATAGGACTAGACACCTGCTCTTTGGCAAGGTAAAGCTTGCTCCAGAGGATCTGGATCGACTTTCGCCCACAAAGGTTATCGACCTCTGTAGGAGGCTGGATTTGTTGGGCGAAATATAAACATTAGGCGTGAGCCACAATAGACCTTTGGTCGCGGTGGAAGGTCCGATATGGACCACTCACATACAAACCTAACCTAACCTAACCTAACTGTTAATAGAAAATAACGGTTTTTCCCATCACTATTAGCTAGGCAGTTTTAGCAGAAGATTGAGGGGATTAAAAGTGAGCACAATAGATATATAATGACCACTTGAAATTTTAACGGTCTCCCGGTTGTGAATATTAACTGTTTTGCTCATTTACAATAAAGCATGTTTAACCTAGTGTTTCCAGGAGGCAATTTATGATACCGATCGCTTTAGAACACTGCCATCATAGTGGTGTAATGGAAAAAGACGTTGGAATGCTAGGATATATACAAAAAATAATTCTGTGATTGTGAAATGGCTCTGTCATGTCTCAGTCATGTCCCAATGTGTCCCACCGGCTCTCAAAAATATGCACGAGTGAATCTCCTGGAAATATGCTACTGGCCCGATAGAACAGATACCGGGTTAACAGGGCCGTTACCAAGTTACAACGTCGCTACCTTTGGCAACATTGAATGCCTGTAAAGTTGAATTTTGAAGTATTTTTGAGCAACGAACTTCGAAATATTTTAGAAAATTACGTGTTTCGAACTACTTTTACATTGGCAATGTGAACAATTTTTTGAACGGAAGGTTTGGTTTGAGTTCGGGTTCAGTTCGAAATTTCTAAACTCCACACACCCCTAATTTAAAATAGTAAAGAGAAATGCTACATGTTGTATGAAACAAATGAAGTATTATTATTATTATTACTTCGTCGTGGGTTGTTCTGTCTCCTGCATGCCTTACACCAGCTTCAAACCACATGAGAAATTTCTTCGGAACAACCCCCCAAGAAAGCTACGGGACCTGGTGTGAATGCGGGGTACACAAGGTTTAAAGGGGGTATGGCTGCAAAATGTGAAAAAGGCAGCTTTTAGAGGTCCGACTTAGCTATGTTGTTACATTTTCCGCTCATATTTGCTTTTTATCTGCCCCGTCCACCATCCCAATTCATTTCTCGTCCCGTAACTTTCTGTGTGGTTGTTTGCTACAAATTCCTCTGGAGGTTTGTGCCCGGGAGGGGGGGGGGGGTACATGTTTCTAAAAAAACTCTAACAACCTTCCGGGAGGTAAACTGGACATTTACGGGAATAAAAATTACTTTGAGGCAATTGTTTCTCTATGTGGCAACAACCAATTCAGAGAACATTTTGGCATATCGAAGGAAACATAATATAAAATGAGTTATTTGAAATTATGAGAACATATTTTGCTGAATTTTATTGTAGGTTGTGAATTTCTGAAACATTGTAAATTGTTTTTAGGTGTTATTAAATCTTATTGGGAGAATGTAAGCTAATCCTGGTGATCACATTCCACTTGGCAAAAAGCTTCTGTCAACTATATGGATGTTCAGCAAACCGGAAAGCGATCACTTTATTTATTTCTTTCCCAGTTAAATTATAATATAAAATTATAATCATATGTACCTATAATTTTACAACCATGTGTTACAGGCAGTATATAAATCACTTCGCATTACAATTAGCTTTCATATATGACATATTTCTGAAAATTATGCTAATAAATATAAACCGCCCCCCTTGGTCTCTCAGACCACGGCATGGTCACTGCTTCCTGCGCAATGCAACCCGAAGTCACACAGTCATCACACCCATGTATCGTTTGGCACTACAACTCCGCAAACTGGGACAAAATGCGGGATTACTTTTCCTCATTTCCATGGGCGTCTGTCTGCTTCTCTCATCCTGACCCCTCTGATATCTCACAAAACGCCACCGAAATTATCCAAGATCTTTAGCGTTCTTTTCGTACAAGAAGCCCAAAAATTTAGAAGGGGTAGCTACCCTTTGAAGAGGTATGATGATAGAGGCGAGATGTTCATATAAAAAAGCTGGCTTTTGGCATTAAAAATCAACCTATTTTTGAATTTTCCTTGACAATGGTCACTTTCAATTTCATTGAATTTATGTTACTTTATGGGCACAGTGTATATATTTATTCTTGTAAACTAAAGTTTCAGTTCTACTTTTTTTTTGTAATTTCTGGGGCAATTGGTAATCCCTATATATCCTTAGGAGGTGAAACTTGGTAGGGGGGTAAGTTGTGTTAGATAATCATATTTTTGGGTCCTACAGACACACACACTCACACCTGCTCTATGTTGGTTTTTATATGAGACACCCGTATATATGTTTGATATTAGTGTTTTCTTATTATTCATTATTTTTCAAACAGCATTGCAACTTTTTAAATTGTGATATTCATTTTAATATTATGTTTAATTAAGAAGCAAACTTACCAACACAACACCCCAGATCACCCACCGAATTTCTTTGCCTTTCACATCTTGATAAGTGTTCAATATTCTTCCTGCCTGGACTCCAAAATAAACCAACAATACTGAAGTAAGTGTACCTAAAATACCTGTAAACAAAACAAAGCATTACTGGATGTAAATAAACCATTAAAGCAACTTATACCCTCTGGATCAAAATAAACATGTGTTTCATATAGATGTTCGCAACGTGGACGCTGGTACATGTGCTCGCCGAAGACGGCTCTGTCAACATAACCTGCCACACCCCCTGTACAATTTGCATAATGTCCATGGTCATCTAGACCGCCTGGCCCAAGATAACCTCGGCCACAGCCTGGCACATTGACAAGAAAAGTTATGCATGTATGTATCACCACCAGCATCCATACAAACAACCACTGTGGCCATGCTACAACTAGGTCATGGAATGGTGTAACCACCTGAAAAAAAATAAAACTTATGGACATTTTAAAAATCCTCAGAGTATAATGCTACCATTCTGTATAAGATTATATTAATAAATCAATAGTGCACGAGCTGTGATTCAATCGTTGAAATTATCATACCTACAGAAACTGTTAAAAAAGTGCTGGCTGTATTCATGTGTGTCCCATTTTGGTTGCAATTGCTGGGTATCTCGGTTATGAGTAAAGGTAGAACCTTGCGGTTTTTACAAACCTGAGCTACTTTTTTTGTGAAACGAAAGATGCCGCAAACAAAATTGTCATAGGCCTCTTAGTTTCTGAGCTACAGGGAGATATTGAAAATATTGCATTTTCAGGTCCCCCTTGTATTTCAGTTGTCTGACAACTTGTCAAGAAGGCAGTGGCGGCTCATGCCCCACTCGCTTGGGTAGGCGACAGTGCCGCGAATTCTGAATTGCAAAGCATATTCCGCTTAAATAATTTATAAAAATAAAAAAATGTGTTTCTATTTAAATTGGTATTACTTCAAAATAGTTAATTTACGCGACGTAGGCCTCCTCCTCCCCTCACAGCCTAACCATAACCCCACCTCGTTTGAAAATGACAGTTACTTTTTATAAATTAAATTTATACGTCTGTCTTTTATTAATGAGAATTTATATTATTGATATTATTCGCAAATTCATCTGAATCTTTATCTTGGAGAAAACATAACAACTCTTTTTCTATCGAAATAAGTGCAAGAGTTGATAAGTGGTCATTCTTCATCGAATTTCTGCTGTAAGTTTTAATACGCTTTAAACAAGAAAAATGTCTCTCAACTGAGGTACTTGTTGCTGGAATCGTCGCGAATAAAACAAATAGTTTATAAGCCTCAGTAAATATTTTTTGGAAATCGTTAACCACAAAATTATTAAAAATTGCTTCTACATTTAGTTTTTCAAATTGTTCGTCGTAATATATAACTTCTAGCTCGTTTATCAGTTTCTGTTTATCGAACGTATTTTTATAGTCTGCTGGTTAAAGTAGTTAGATCAGTTGAAAAATCCTTACGGTATTCTTTAAATTTTGGTGAATCAGCTAGAGAAAGAAATAATAGTTGACATATCTGCAAATCTGACTTCTATTTGAGTTGTAATATTATCTATTACTTCATAAAACAAAATATGCAAAGATGTTTTTTCATCGTCTAAAGCAGTTTCAGATAATTTGTGTCTCTTGTGTGGTGGTTCAAGATTAGTGGTAATTTTTAGTCTCGCTTTTTCGAATAATTTATCAAAGGTTGACTAATTTCTCAAGGATTTGATACGATCCCTGGCCAAAAAGATTTGATTTTTGCAATAATTTATGTCTAATGACTTTTTTTGAAGTATATCAAATAATAAATCTGTAATGTCAAAAATGGTTTTATAAACCGTGGTTAAAAATGCAAACTCTAAATCGTTCATAAATCTAAGAAAACCTTTCGCCCCATTTCCCATTCAGAGTCCAAAACATGAATAATCTTAGAGCGTGAACTCCATCTAGTTTCAGAAGAAGACATAATTCTTTTTCCTACTATCGAATCTAGTATAAACGTTCATTTTGCAGACTGATGAAAAAAGCCTGGGATTGAAGTTGCACTTGCAAAGAAAATACAATTTTTTATATTATTTGATCCGTTTTGCAATACTAAATTTAATCTAGGCGCGCTACAATGGGTGAATAAAGCTCAAGGAGCATCATCTTTAATTTTTTTTGCAAGCCGTTCAAAGAACCTGACATGACACTGGCGCCGTCATAGCATTGCCCAACTAATTTATTTTTAAAATCGAAAGGATTTAAAAGGATGTTATTAAAACATACATTGCATCAGCTGTTCTGTCTTCACTTACATCATAAAAGCCTAGAAATCTCTCTTTTATCTTGCCAAATTTATTTACATATCTAACTGAAATCACACACTGAGATTTTTCTAAGATATCTGTGGTATCATCTGCATGCACTGCAAAAAATAAAGATTCTCTAATTTCCTGATGTATGGTTTCCATAAGATGTTCCGAAATACAAACAATTAAGTCGTTTTGAATGGTTTTGGACAAGCCAGAAAATATAGTTCCAATTTTTCTTAAATGTTCTTGCATTTCTATATCCCTTTTTATCAATAAATTGAATGTTTCGCGAAAATTTCCGCATTAAAGGAGTCCGTTTTTTCGTTATGTCCCCTAAATGATAATTCCTGTTTTGCTAAAAAGCATGTAATGTCTATCAAATAACAGTAATTTCCGATTTTTTCTCACCTCGTCGTTGTATAATTTTAGTGACAGAGAGGAGTGTATTTCCAAAGCATCTCATATATTTGAAGTATTCGCTTCCAGTCGTTTTAAACTTAGATAACTACTCATATGCTCTTTTGAAAATTCTTGTTTTTTTTAACTAGCAGATAATTTTTTTAAATCTGAAAACCCCTTCAAGACCCATACATTATTTCTCACCTTTGAAAGCAACAAACATGGCCAACAAAACAATCTTTGTTTATAGTAACTCCCACATAACCACTGGGAACTAGTATACCAGTGCATGTTGAATGATCGCGAAAAAGATTGGCCGTGTTTATGATCGGGTTGCACAACGTTAATAGCTGGTATAGGTCGACCTTGAATCATAATATCTCTACGGTCATTATCTTTACATGTAGAAAATGGATTTACTATTAACGAACAAATTATGTCATGAATTGGAAGATCCATTATTTATAAAAGTCTAAAAGTTACTTATTTTACACGTCAAGAAAACAAATGGAAAAAGAATTATAATACTTATCCGTTTCTAGATTTGTAGTTTCACGTAGTCACACCATATAGATAGGCCTATGGGCATCAAGTGAATAACCAAATTCACTGAACACAATAGGTAGAGTATAGAGCTACCTGCCAACACCTGTTGTGTTTATTATACAGGTTTTTCACCTTCGATTTCACAGTTTAACTTAACATAAAACACATGCGTAGTCGTAGCTATAACAAAACAGGGCCAAATTCTGATTCTGTCTGAATCTGAATACAATGCTCGTTTGAACAATGATTTAGTACGAAGCCAGGAGCCACGCATCTCTATTTCACAGTTTTTGGGAAAATGACCTCTAAAGACCCGACTTTAGAGGTTATTTTCTCAAATCCACTCTAGCGGGATAGTAATGAGGCACCAGTGCTTGCTGCCTAACAGCTATGCAAAGGTCTCGACTTTCTTCACGTCGTACAGCAGTACTACTGCTGCAGTAGTTGTAAAAAGAGAGAGAGAGAGAGAGAGAGAGATCTGATGTTTTCAAGATTCACATGAAATTTAGGCTACGATACTGGGCGCCTACCTCAGTCTCTTATTAGATGATGTTTTCTTATTAACATATTAACGGGTGGCCTGGATCGTATCGGCACAAATTTCCATAGAGCTGCTAATAAAACAAACCTTTATCACATTGCAATGAGAAAACTAGATAGATATCATAGTATTATTATTTATTATATTATATTTTTTAATTTTTCTAAGTCAAGGTAGGCGGCGCCTACCCTGACCAGCCGCCACTGCAAGAAGGTCCTTTTAGAACTTTTTACGTAGAATCTAGTGATGTTGTTAGTTTTTTCTAAATATTACTGTTTTTGAAATATTGACCAATGTTTGGTGTTTTGAAATGGGACACGCTATATATTTGTCAAGAAATTAATTTGCATTTTCACAAGCTTCTCAAAAATATATAACATTATGGGTGTATTTTAATAAACAACGAAAAAATTCATAATTTTCATAATCTGGCAATCGAAATTTTGCACGAATTTGAGTCTATAATCCTAATAAAAATTATGTCTCAAGACACCTTTTTTCTAACATGCAGATAATAAAAAATATATGTGCTTAAAAAAGTAATAATTTTCTCTACCTCAAATTCAGATCTTTTGGTAAAAGTAACTTCCAATATTCCAACAATAAAGTAGGTAACTCCAAAACGTTGTAACACACCCGGGAATCTCAACTCTGCAATTGTTGACAGATTTTGATTGGAATTTATAACTATTCCTAAAAATATTAAAATACAAGCTCTCCTTATAATCTGAAAGACCAATGTCCTTCGTGGCACTGCCCTTCGCAATCTATTTTGCAGTGAAATGTTTAACGACATGCCCATAAGCCACAAAAACCTGAAAACATATTCTCTGTCATACATTGGATGTGATAAAATTATATTTTCTTTTACCAAGGAAAGACTAGATCTGCACATGTTATTCCATTCCAAACTGAATGTTTGAAAAACCAGTAATGGCCACCACCATAGTTTACAAAGATCATTACAGTTATGCAGAGGCCTCGAAAAATATCTATAGATTTAATACGATGAGGGTGTTTCCTGGCTGATGGTGCTTTTTCCACAACAAGAGGTGTTCCAGAAATATTACCCAAGTCCTAAAAAAATAATTTACACATACCAACAAACTATGTTCATAAGCAGTGTAATTCGAACACTTACATCTTGCACTTCAGAATTCCACACTACAAAATGCCTAAATCGTCCAGAAAACTTATAAATACACTTAAACATGTACCACAATGTACCAAAACAGAAAAGAACAATAAAAGCTGTAAGGATTGCTGAAAATAATTTTTAAGTTAGTATCAGTATTTGTAAAATACACTTTTACCTACGTAAATACGCATCATCAGCAGGCTCTTTTATGTAAAACGGAATACAGGTCCGTGATATATTCCAGCCATAACGATAGTGTTCATATAACTGTCTATCAAAACTGAAACAGAAAAGGACCTATTAACGTAACATCTACAATTAGTACTACATACGTACTTGCAATATTCGGTGTTGTTTTTACCAATTGTGTAATACAATTGTAACGCATAATTGGTATTTATCAGGACGGAAGTGTTAGTATTTGGATCAAGATGAGTCAATTCTTGAAAGTCACATTTGTGGCATTCTTTATACTGACCATAAACATTAACACTATCATTGAGGAAATTAATAATGTCGATACATGCCTCGTCGTGAATAAGATCTGGATGTGGATCTAAACACTTATCTGCATGTTTAAACAACATTTTCCTTGTTAGTAATTAAAAAAAAACTGACATTTTTTCTATTCGCACACTTTCATAGTGCAAACGCTTTACCATTAAAGTTCTAAATTATGAGCGCTATTTAGAAATACCCACAATCGCGAAACAATGCTTCTACAAACTGAATTATCAATTGTCTAAAATCAAAAACACAACAATTATGAGTCACTTTAAATGATCTTGTGATTTACTAGAACAAGAACTGCTGTAGGAAAACATCAAATTTCAAATGTCATTTAATATGTCATTCATTCTTCTCACAAATGTCAAATGCCATTTCTTGTTCTTTTATGAGAGAATCGATAGACGCCTCCCGTGAAACCAGAGAGAATTCAAATCGCTCGCTTGGCATGCGGCGTTGCCAGCTTGTACTTTCTACCCTCAAACAAGGAAAATAAGATATAAATAAATAAATAAATAAATAAATAAATAAATAAATAAATAAATAAATAAATAAATAAATAAATAAATAGGTCATGTAGAGTGATAATAAATTAAGCAGAGCCAATTTATGTAATCTATTTTTATGAAAATGAATGAAGTTAACGTTCGCCGCCGATTTTGATGAAATCTGCTAGGTACCTTCCTTTTGTAAGTGGCTTGGATAAGTTCGTTAGTCAGGCCAATCGAATTAGTTTTTCCGGAATTTTTTTGAGTTTTCTTTCGAAAATTTTTTGTATCTGTAAATAACAGAGCTATGACAACCAAATTGGGCATCTAATTCAGATCTCTAGTTAAAAGAAAAAAAGTTACAGCCATTTTAAAGAAAAAAATTGGGTTCCACTGCTGATTAGAGGACAAAATATTTTGTGTGATTAACAAAACCAATTGAATATTACATACAACGGTTACGTTTTCTTGACGCAAAAAGGTCAAGTATAGCAAAAAAAAAATTATAATTTTTCTTCTTAAAACGTCAAAGTCGCAAATTAAAACGTCAAAATTTGCAATTTTCAGATAACGAATCTCAAACAAATACGGATTATGTAGAAGATGTAATAAGTATGTTTTTCGAAGCCTTATGTTTCAGCTTTATCCATCATTGCCCTTCAGATAGTTTCGGAAAATCGATTTCAAATAGACCCTTTTTCTGATGCTTTGTCAGTAGTAGTTTCAGCTATAGAGTTTATGGTTTAATAGTCTATATTTTAGCAAATTTTTGTAAAAAAAAATCGTCTTAGAGAAGACCGCGACGTAATGAATTTAAAAAAAAACTCTGGACGCAGCAAGTGCGTTATGGTAGTGAATTTTCATAAAAATGTTTTGAATTGCAAATATGTGTGTTTCCTTTTTAAGAAAGCAGGCATCAATTTTGGTTACCAGTATAACCTATATAGTAAAAACAATGTGCCATGTTTCATAAAAATAACTTTATTGTGTGAAAATGTACAAAAATTTCCAAAAGCAAACTTAAAGTGTTCCCGGAAAAACTCGTTTCTTGGTCAACCTTATAGGTTAATAGCAAATTGAGCTATTCAAATTTAAAGCATTTAATGAAAATTCGCTACCATAACGCACTTGCTGCGTCCCGAATTTCTTTTCTTACAAACATGCATCGCTGAAAAATTCAAAAATGCAATAACATAAGGCGTGTTTGATTAAAAAAAAAAGAAGAAAATTTGTATCACCAACGACTTATGGGCCATCCTGTGATTGTAGAAATATTTTTTTAAGATGTAGCTCAAGACACCCTATAATTAATATATACAAATTTTCTTCATATCTTGTATAATAACGGATATATTGAGCTTTATTGATTTTTGACGACAATTCGACAAAAATTATATACCATTAAACGATAAACTCTATAGCTAAGGCTACTGCCAAGCATCAGAGTAAGGGTCTATTTGAAATGAATTTTCTGGAAACATTTTAGTAAAATGAAGGACAATGACGGTTGAAACTAAGACTTCAGACTTTGTAAAACATCCTTCTTGAGACATTTGATTTCCCTATCCCGTATTAGATTCAAGTTCTTTGCCTAAATGTTGCCGATTTTGACGTTTTAAATCGCAACTTTGACGTTTTGAGGAAAACCCCAATTTATTTTTCTTTAAATGCCTATAACTTTTTTGTCTTTTGACCTACATAGCTAAATTTTGGTAGGTAGATTACTTATAAGGATATTCACTAGCGTACCAAATTTGTTTGCCCTTACTTTGTTAATTCCGGAGATATAAATTTTTTTCGAAAGAAAACACAAAATTTTCCGGGAAAACCTGGTCAGATTTTCCTGGCTAACGAACTTATCCAAGCCATTTGCAAAAGGAATTTTTCCACCAAATTTAGTCAAAATCGGCCTATTATTTTTTGAGTTATCGGTGTGATACATATATATATATATATATATATATATATATATATATATATATATATATATATATATATATATATATATATATATATATATATATATATATATATATATATATATATATATATATATATATATATATATATATATATATATAAACATATAAAAATTGAAACTGACCCCGGATATGTGTTCTAGGGGGCCTAGTTCGCGGTCATTTGAAGAAATTTTTTCAAAATTCAAAAGTCGGGATCTCCTCATTAGTGAATTTTTTTTAAGAAAATTCACTAATATATATTCAAATGAGCGCGAACTAGAACCCCTAAAACCCATATAATACGGGTCAATTTCAGTTTTGGTCTGTTTACGCACAGATACAGGGTGACGCATTTCTACGGTAAAATCTCAATGTATCCGTTATTATAGGTAAGAGATATGACAAAAAATTATAAACGTTAATTATGGTGTCTCGAGCTGCATCTTATAAACCTATTTTGACCATCACAGGGTGGCCCATAAAGTCGTTGGTGATACAAACTTTCTTTTTTATAGACCCCCCTCCCCTTATGTTATTGCATTTTTGTATTTTCCATCCAATTATAATGCATGTATTTAAGGAAAAAATAATTGATATCGTTCATCGTTTTTGAGTTATTTTAATTGTTTTGCAACTTTTCACGTTTTTGGCACACATCACACAGATATCACAAATTGTGATACGCCGTTTTTACCACTAGGTAACGGATCCCCATGGAAATTACGCATTCAGAGCTTTTTGTTTGTATTCCTCGTCGAAAAAATCGAGCTGCCGTATATATAGGTACTCTCAAATAGTGGTTGAATTTGAAAAGTTTTTGCATAAGTGTTTTTAGTGTTTCCTTAGAAATCATTTTTTGTAAGATTTTTCTGATATGTTGGTAATTAATAATAAATGTTTAGTAAGTTATTGTAAAAAAAAAGTTGCCAAATTTTTGTGGAAACTATAATTTAGTGTTATTCAAGACAATTTCTGTAAAAAAAATGTTGATTTTTTTTGTCCTAAAGCTGTTTGTGAATAATTATATCTTGGCAGGTGTATAAATAGCTTGAAGAAGTTCGTTGGCTAGGAAAATCGGACCTAGTTCGCGGTCATTTGAAGAAATTTTTTCAAAATTCAAAAGTCGGGATCTCCTCATTAGTGAATTTTTTTTAAGAAAATTCACTAATATATATTCAAATGAGCGCGAACTAGAACCCCTAAAACCCATATAATACGGGTCAATACGGCGTTGCCAGCTTGTACTTTCTACCCTCAAACAAGGAAAATAAGATATAAATAAATAAATAAATAAATAAATAAATAAATAAATAAATAAATAAATAAATAAATAGGTCATGTAGAGTGATAATAAATTAAGCAGAGCCAATTTATGTAATCTATTTTTATGAAAATGAATGAAGTTAACGTTCGCCGCCGATTTTGATGAAATCTGCTAGGTACCTTCCTTTTGTAAGTGGCTTGGATAAGTTCGTTAGTCAGGCCAATCGAATTAGTTTTTCCGGAATTTTTTTGAGTTTTCTTTCGAAAATTTTTTGTATCTGTAAATAACAGAGCTATGACAACCAAATTGGGCATCTAATTCAGATCTCTAGTTAAAAGAAAAAAAGTTACAGCCATTTTAAAGAAAAAAATTGGGTTCCACTGCTGATTAGAGGACAAAATATTTTGTGTGATTAACAAAACCAATTGAATATTACATACAACGGTTACGTTTTCTTGACGCAAAAAGGTCAAGTATAGCAAAAAAAAAATTATAATTTTTCTTCTTAAAACGTCAAAGTCGCAAATTAAAACGTCAAAATTTGCAATTTTCAGATAACGAATCTCAAACAAATACGGATTATGTAGAAGATGTAATAAGTATGTTTTTCGAAGCCTTATGTTTCAGCTTTATCCATCATTGCCCTTCAGATAGTTTCGGAAAATCGATTTCAAATAGACCCTTTTTCTGATGCTTTGTCAGTAGTAGTTTCAGCTATAGAGTTTATGGTTTAATAGTCTATATTTTAGCAAATTTTTGTAAAAAAAAATCGTCTTAGAGAAGACCGCGACGTAATGAATTTAAAAAAAAACTCTGGACGCAGCAAGTGCGTTATGGTAGTGAATTTTCATAAAAATGTTTTGAATTGCAAATATGTGTGTTTCCTTTTTAAGAAAGCAGGCATCAATTTTGGTTACCAGTATAACCTATATAGTAAAAACAATGTGCCATGTTTCATAAAAATAACTTTATTGTGTGAAAATGTACAAAAATTTCCAAAAGCAAACTTAAAGTGTTCCCGGAAAAACTCGTTTCTTGGTCAACCTTATAGGTTAATAGCAAATTGAGCTATTCAAATTTAAAGCATTTAATGAAAATTCGCTACCATAACGCACTTGCTGCGTCCCGAATTTCTTTTCTTACAAACATGCATCGCTGAAAAATTCAAAAATGCAATAACATAAGGCGTGTTTGATTAAAAAAAAAAGAAGAAAATTTGTATCACCAACGACTTATGGGCCATCCTGTGATTGTAGAAATATTTTTTTAAGATGTAGCTCAAGACACCCTATAATTAATATATACAAATTTTCTTCATATCTTGTATAATAACGGATATATTGAGCTTTATTGATTTTTGACGACAATTCGACAAAAATTATATACCATTAAACGATAAACTCTATAGCTAAGGCTACTGCCAAGCATCAGAGTAAGGGTCTATTTGAAATGAATTTTCTGGAAACATTTTAGTAAAATGAAGGACAATGACGGTTGAAACTAAGACTTCAGACTTTGTAAAACATCCTTCTTGAGACATTTGATTTCCCTATCCCGTATTAGATTCAAGTTCTTTGCCTAAATGTTGCCGATTTTGACGTTTTAAATCGCAACTTTGACGTTTTGAGGAAAACCCCAATTTATTTTTCTTTAAATGCCTATAACTTTTTTGTCTTTTGACCTACATAGCTAAATTTTGGTAGGTAGATTACTTATAAGGATATTCACTAGCGTACCAAATTTGTTTGCCCTTACTTTGTTAATTCCGGAGATATAAATTTTTTTCGAAAGAAAACACAAAATTTTCCGGGAAAACCTGGTCAGATTTTCCTGGCTAACGAACTTATCCAAGCCATTTGCAAAAGGAATTTTTCCACCAAATTTAGTCAAAATCGGCCTATTATTTTTTGAGTTATCGGTGTGATACATATATATATATATATATATATATATATATATATATATATATATATATATATATATATATATATATATATATATATATAAATATATATATATATATAAACATATAAAAATTGAAACTGACCCCGGATATGTGTTCTAGGGGGCCTAGTTCGCGGTCATTTGAAGAAATTTTTTCAAAATTCAAAAGTCGGGATCTCCTCATTAGTGAATTTTTTTTAAGAAAATTCACTAATATATATTCAAATGAGCGCGAACTAGAACCCCTAAAACCCATATAATACGGGTCAATTTCAGTTTTGGTCTGTTTACGCACAGATACAGGGTGACGCATTTCTACGGTAAAATCTCAATGTATCCGTTATTATAGGTAAGAGATATGACAAAAAATTATAAACGTTAATTATGGTGTCTCGAGCTGCATCTTATAAACCTATTTTGACCATCACAGGGTGGCCCATAAAGTCGTTGGTGATACAAACTTTCTTTTTTATAGACCCCCCTCCCCTTATGTTATTGCATTTTTGTATTTTCCATCCAATTATAATGCATGTATTTAAGGAAAAAATAATTGATATCGTTCATCGTTTTTGAGTTATTTTAATTGTTTTGCAACTTTTCACGTTTTTGGCACACATCACACAGATATCACAAATTGTGATACGCCGTTTTTACCACTAGGTAACGGATCCCCATGGAAATTACGCATTCAGAGCTTTTTGTTTGTATTCCTCGTCGAAAAAATCGAGCTGCCGTATATATAGGTACTCTCAAATAGTGGTTGAATTTGAAAAGTTTTTGCATGTGTTTTTAGTGTTTCCTTAGAAATCATTTTTTGTAAGATTTTTCTGATATGTTGGTAATTAATAATAAATGTTTAGTAAGTTATTGTAAAAAAAAAGTTGCCAAATTTTTGTGGAAACTATAATTTAGTGTTATTCAAGACAATTTCTGTAAAAAAAATGTTGATTTTTTTTGTCCTAAAGCTGTTTGTGAATAATTATATCTTGGCAGGTGTATAAATAGCTTGAAGAAGTTCGTTGGCTAGGAAAATCGGACCTGTTTTTCCGGAACTTTCTAAGTTTATTTTCGGAAAATGTTTGCACTTTTTGAAACAACAAAGCTAATGGCATCAACGAATGATATAACGAATAAAATGCTTTACTAACGGAGTCCTTTTCACTTGTTGGCATTTCTGTGGATCGAAATCTCAATTGGCACCAACATGTCACATCAATTGCAGAAGCGGCTGCTAAGAAATTAGGTTTCCTCTTCCGGGCTCGCAAATACTTTTCACCAGCTAATCTCTATACCTTATATACTTCACAAATAAGGCCAAACCTCGAATACTGCTCCCACATCTGGAGTGCCGCTGCCGCTTCTACACTCACCCAAAGGCTGCCATCACTTGCCCACCGACGTGCCGTTGGTGACCTCTCTATTTATAGATATCTGCTCACTGGAGCTTTCTTCCATAGTTCCTCCACCTGCTGCCCCCAACAGATCTACCAGGGGAACAGAGCGAATGCACCCTTTTACTGTCCAGGTCACCAGACATAGAACATCTTGTTATGCCCGCTCTTTTGTCCCGAGGACTTCCAAGTTGTGGAATTCCTTGCCGGCACATGTTTTCCTTCTCCTCCGAACCTTCAAGTCCAGAATTAACAAGTTGCTTTTTCCTCCTTGTCGACACCCACGGTACGATAGTATATAGGCTGCGAGTCCTCGTGGTGTGTTGTTGAAATATAAAAAAAATTAAAAAAAGGATGGCAATGTGATTTATTTATCTTATAATATAGATAAAAATATGTAAAATGTCAATATCCATATATTATATAATATAAATACCATCTTTTCCACATGAACTTCGCAGATAAAATATAAGCGAATTGTTGTTTGATGTTATATTCAAATATTGTTCATCTGTTGTCCTTGTCTCCATCTTTGACAATTTTCAAATAACCCTCCTACTAAATCTAGATTCATAAACTTGCGAATTGCCAAATCGCAGCGAAACGTATCCCCATTGGCTTATTTTAAATAGTATGGCAATATTATTTAAAATGGACCAATAGAAATTAGCTTCGCAATCCACTAGTCTATGAACCTGATCATATAATTATTTGTATGATGTATGAACCAAGCTTAAACCTAATTCCTATTGGTCCATTTTAAATGATATTACCTTATTATTTAAAATAAACCAATAGGGACCAATGTCACCCAGGGCAACATATCCACCAAATTTCATCAAAATAACTTTGTAATTTTCAGAGAAAAAAAATTTTTTCAAAAGAAAACTCAAAATTTGAATAACTCAATTTTCTAAAAATGTAGAAAGTTGAATTTTAGTGTGTAGTGAGGTCTTTTACAAGGCAAAATATCCACTAAATTTCATTAAAATAGCTTTGTAATTTTCAGAGAAAGAGATTTTTTTTTAAACAAAACTAAAAATTTTACCAGAAAACCTTATCCGATTTTCCTGACTAACGAACTCATCTAAGCCATTAATAAAAGAAAGGCACTTGCCGAGTTTCATCGAAATCAGTTGCTTATTTTTTGAGTTATCGGTTGGATACATACATACATACATCCATACATACATATATATATATATATATATATATATATATATATATATATATATATATATATATATATATATATATGTGTGTATATATATATATATATATATATATATATATATATATATATATATATATATATATATATATATATATATATATAAATTGAAACTGACCTCGATATGGGTTCTAGGGGTCCTAGTTCGCGCTTATTTGAAAAAATGTTTTCAAAGTCTCACCATCGATACCTCTCTATTAGTGAATTTTTTTAAATAAAAATTGACTTAAAAGATGGGAATGTGATTTATTTACCTTATAATATAGGTAAAAATATGTAAAATGTCAATATCCATACAATATTATATAACATGAATACCTTCTTTTCCACAGGAACGAATATAAACGAATTGTTATTTGATGTTATATTCAAATATTGTTGATCTGTTGTCCTTGTCCCGTCTTTGACAATTTCAAATTTTCAAATAACCCTCCTACTAAATCTAGATTCATATACTTGCGAATTGCCAAATCGCAGCGAAACGTATCCCCATAGTATGGTAATATTATTAAAAATGGACCAATAGGAATTAGCTTCGCAATCCACCAGTGTATGAACCTCATATGATATAATTATTTGTATGATGTATGAACCTAGCTTAAACCTAATTCCTATTGGTCCATTTTAAATAATATTACCATCTTATTTAAAATAAACCAATAGGGATACCTTTCGCTGTGATTTGGCAATTCGCGAGTGTATGAAACTAGCTTAAAAGGTGGTTTCAAGCAGTATCGGCTAGTGCCTTAATGCATTCGGGGTACGCAAAAAAAGTTCGGGACGCAGCAAGTGCGCGTTATGGTGGTGAATTTTTATTAAATGCTTGAAAGTTGAATAACTCATGTTTTTACAAACTTAGAAAGTTGAATTTTGGTGTATAGCAAGGTATTACCCAGAGCAACATATCCACCACATTTCATCAAAATAACTTTGTAATTTTCGGAGAAAAAAATTTTTTTCAAAAAAAGAAACCTCAAAATCAGTTGCTTATTGTTTTAGTTATCATATACCACATATGGCCGCTGGGAGTATTCATACGACGTTTCGAAACGTGACGTGTAATAATAATTAAAATAACATTTAACATTTGTCAACAGTATTGGTAAAGTGCTTGCTGTAGACGTTATTTGGTAGTTTTTTTTAAATTGTTGATATTATAAAAATAAAATCGACAATTTTAAGAAGACAACACTAATAATAGCTGCTACTTTATTCATGTACCTTTAATTTCCTGAAAAAACTAACATTTTTCATTGTCAGAACGCATACCTAACTCTTTTTGTAAATATAACAAAACCTGAATTTTAGAAAACCAAGAGAAAAAACTTTAAAATTATATGTTGTTATTATTTTATTCCAAAAGCATTTCTCAACTAATTACAGTTGTAAATCTAGTGACTGAGCTCGAAAAGTTTAGTTTTAAGGAAGCGGTGGATAATACCTTCCAGAACTTGTACATAGCGTTCTATACTAAGCGTCCAACTTGAGCAATTTCTTTAATTCATAACTTGATAATTTTAAATAGAACATCCTATATTTTTTTTACTTCATCTTATTGCTCATTTAAATCTCTTTGAAAATTGTTAACACTTCCCTATACCATTTCTGAGATATGTCGATTTTTCTGTTATATTTTGGTACAGACATCAGATATCTGGTTATACTTAGTTGCATATGACTGAAAATGTCAAAAACAGGGTGAAATTCAACTGACACTTCCTATAGTTGGGTTCCAAAATAAACCATGTGACTTATGTCTAAAATCGTTCACAATTCTGAAATATCGTTGTGTATAATTGCAATAAGTTTGCCGCTACATATCTGCAGAAGAAGCTTGCGCATAGTAGAAATAATGATATGGACCGTTTAACTCTCAACAAGGTAAAAGTGTTTATACCGAGCTGCAACGGTAAATTACGAATAATAGCTATGAAGCGGTGGCGAAGAAATCTAGCCTTAACATGTACGTAACTTCGCTGACAGAGGAGAAAGTATAGAATCCATTTTAATTCCCATCCCATAGGCATAGATATCCTACGCTCTTCTGTTTATAAAAATTAGTCCATTTCAATTGAAACACTCTAGACACTTGAATGGGGCTGCAGTGTAGCTACAGTCGACATCTATCCGCTTTATTATTTTATAAAACCTATATCTGGGGTTGTATTGTTCCACGAAACTGCTAGGTTCGGTTGTGAATTCTCAGAGTTTGAACTGCTCTATGAAGGAGCGGGAGGTATAGTATTTTCGCGTGTTCGGATTAAAGGGGTTGTACAGTATAGCGTACTATTTTAATTGATAGTAGTTATAAGTGTTGTATGTGAATATATATTGGACTTTCGATTAGACAGTAGTAGTAGTGTTGAACGATTTATCTTTTAAAAATTAATAGACAATATTATATCCCTATATAGATAAATGTCTCCGCCTATGGAATCCCTTTTATAGCTTGGTTCAGTAGGGACGCGTTACTTCTTATATCTTGGAACCAGACTTTCATTGTAGCCGCTTGTTGTCAACGTTTTGAGATATATAGATTTTTCTGTTACATTATGTTAAACCTATCTCACTGATCTAAAATCCTCTTTTTTTTTAAACTGGCTTTGTCTTATGCATTAAATTCAACAAATTTTGCTGTGGTTGTAAAATAAATAGGTATTAGTAAAAAAAAAACAACATGAACAAGAACATTAATTTTATAAACTTTTAACAAAAATAATAAATAGCAAACGTAAAAATAAATCATAGGTAGGTAGAAGCTTATAGGAAATTTTCAATGTGTCTCCCGTTCATGTCGAGACATTTCAAAATTATTGAATTTACTTTGTGTGAAGTTGCTTTCCTTATTTCGTGTGGATCTAGTCCTTGAAAGGCCTCGATGATCCGTTGAATAAATTCATCACGTGTCCTCACTGGAGTAGCATAGACTTTACTCTTTATCCTGCCCCAGAGTCAAAAATCACACGGTGTTAAATCTGGTGATCTTGGCGGCCATCTGCAGGGAGCATCAATCGGTCTTCAAACATCCTATTTAGTTCCTGATATACTTCACTCGAGCAATGAGAGGGAGCCCTGTCTAGTTGATACCAGCAATTAAATAATGTATTGACTGGCAGATTTTCAATAAAATCTGTTACTATGTTTCTAAGAATCTCCAACAAATAACTCTGAGAATTTAAGTTTCCGTCATAAATGTAATAACACACAACATTGTCACCAATTAAGGAGAAAACATTGAAACTGAATTTGTTTTGGAAATTTAGATGTCTCGTTAAATGCGGGTTCTCTCTAGCCCAATAATGCAAAAGTGTAAAACATTTCTTGACATTCCTATATAGTTGATTGACTTTCATTGTGAGCGTGATATTTATTCAATTCACTTTGTACTCGATTTACAAAATGTACAGATTTAAATTATTTTATATTAGTGTATCAGCTTGAAACCGTTACATTCAAAAACTACTATGGAAAAAAAAAAGAAACAATCGAGGGACAGTTACAAAATATTTATTGCTTTAACTATGAAAATTTGTTGTCTTAAAAAGTATAGATAAAACAGAATATATGATACAATATATCATAAGATGAAAGGTGACGTAGTCAGATACAAACTTGCAAACATAATACAGTAGCTCGATGTAAGTTATATTAACGTGGTGGCATAAACGGATGTTGGGGTGATGGTTGGGAGAATGCTTTGGAATAAGGGTTAGCTTGTTGCTGGTAAACCCCTGTAGCTGAAGGGTGACTGAAAGGCTGACCTGGATACGGCAAACTAGCTTGGCTGGAAGTGGTATAGGTTCCTGAATTGGGTGTCTGGGAGACGTCCACTTGTTGTAAATATCTGTGAACATAATGTGAAAAAAGTTAAAACTAAGACATTTACAAAATTGGGTTGAAATGGCCACATCTTTATCACTCACTATTAAACTTTTTTAGCTTGGTATATTATAAATTCATACTACAACATATAAACTCATTTTGATAGTTTCCGTGATACCCAAGATATTAAAACACACCAGCTTAAAATTAGCATGTTGGCTGCCACGCTGTCATATGGTTATTGTTAGTTAGCACCAATAAGATTGACATCAATATTAACAAAAACATCTATACAAATTATGAACTGCTTAATATGAAATGTAAAGGTAAAGTTCTACCACTCGTTTAATTTATTTTAAAAAATGGTAGTGGGTTGACATGTTGACGGCATAATAGTAATCAAGTCAGGTGCCTTATGCAGGGGTCCCAGCATATTTCTTAGTTTTTTTTCTGCCTTTATGACACTTTTTCCAAAATTTTATGATAAATTTTATGACACTCATTTATGGTTGTTTATTGTTTAATAACATTAACTTCATAGAACAATATCTTTTAATATATAATATTTCATTGATTGTTGTTGCCCTTACTTGGTGAAACTTGTCCATACTACATACAGACTTGGAGACTACTTCTCTGGCTTCACTGTTGGTTTTTGTAGGTGAAGGGCGTAGCCAGCGCGTGAGTTAACTGGAGCAAGTGGCCCTTCGAATTCTGGAAGTTCTAGGATGTTCTTCAATGCTTCTGTGAATATAGTTTCGCTGCTTGACAGCATTTTCAGTCAGATTAAAATTGAATTAGTACGAAATCATGACAACTACAAATAAATATCTGTTGCTATGTTATGATATGTTTTGATCAAACATTTTTATCAAATTGAAAATAAAATGAACCACAGATGACAGATAAGGTTTTCAAAATGTCTATGTGATGTATGTCAATATTTAACATAAAAACTAGAACTAGCCTATAATAACTATGATAACAGTTACAACAATAAAATAACTAAACAATAACAGTATAAAAGTAATCTCTATACAACGAAAATATCGACAAACATCAACTCTTATTTTATTACAACTTTTTTGAAATAATAGTTAAATTTATTTTCTTTGACATATTTAATTAGAAAGAAGAATATTCAAGAAAGGGGAATTCATTAAATCAGTTTGCTCGTTTAAAACAAGGTAGTTATTGTCGTGTGTGTGCCTTTTGACTTCTAAAGCTTCAAAAAAGTCTAGTTTACATTTGTCATTATAAAAATGTAGTGGTTGTATGCGGTTATTCATTGTAGGTCTATGTTCGGTATCAATAATATGTTTTGCAAATGTAGATTTGTCAGCGTGGTTATTTCTAAATGCAGAAATATGTTCTTTGTATCGGGTGTTAAAATTTCTAGAAGTTTGACCTATGTAGATTGCGTTACAATGTGTACAAGCTAATTTATGAACTCCAGCTTTTGTCAGGAAACAAGATTTTTCTTTCGCGTTAAATAACAAATCACGTGTCGTGTTGTAAGATTTAAAAGCTACCTTTGTATTTGTACAGGTGTTTAAAATTTTTGAAATGTTTTCTGAAATGGTTCCAAAATAAGTTATCGAAACGTATCTGTTGTCTTCTTTGTCTCTAATATTTGGATAAATTAAATTAATCGCTAATTTGTATTCTTTTCTCTCTATCATTTTATCTATTATTTTAACAGAGTAGCCATTATTATTCTTTTTTATTAAAACGTTTTCTAAGAAATAATGAATCTTTTTAACGAATGTATAAAACAAAACTATTTTAAATTTAATGATAAAATTTATATGCAAAATGAAGGTCTACCTATGGGTAGTCCGTTGTCACCTTTATTAGCCAACATATTTATGTAAAACTTAGAAAACCAAATTTTAACATCAGAACTTTCGCATAATATTGTCTTTTGGTACAGATACGTAGATGATATTTTAGCATGTTTTCAAGGTTGTCATACAGATTTAAATGAATTTTTGAATTTTATTAATAACTTTCACACAAATATTAAGTTTACTTTAGAAGAAGAAGCTAACAGTTGTATAAATTTTTTAGACTTAACAATTAGAAAGTTATAAAATAATTCATTTGACTTTTTAATATATAGGAAACCAACTTACACTGACACAACCATACCATACGATTCATGTCACCCTTTTTCACAAAAGCTGTCAGCCTATCATTCTATGATACATCGTGCATTTTCAATACCTATGTCACAAAACAATTTTGAAAAAGAAATTTCAATAATTAAGCAAACAGAATTTAATAATGGCTACTCTGTTAAAATAATAGATAAAATGATAGAGAGAAAAGAATACAAATTAGCGATTAATTTAATTTATCCAAATATTAGAGACAAAGAAGACAACAGATACGTTTCGATAACTTATTTTGGAACCATTTCAGAAAACATTTCAAAAATTTTAAATGCCTGTACAAATACAAAGGTAGCTTTTAAATCTTACAACACGACGTGTGATTTGTTATTTAACGCGAAAGAAAAATCTTGTTTCCTGACAAAAGCTGGAGTTTATAAATTAGCTTGTACACATTGTAACGCAATCTACATAGGTCAAACTTCTAGAAATTTTAACACCCGATACAAAGAACATATTTCTGCATTTAGAAATAACCACGCTGACAAATCTACATTTGCAAAACATATTATTGATACCGAACATAGACCTACAATAAATAACCGCATACAACCACTACATTTTTATAATGACAAATGTAAACTAGAATTTTCTTAGGCTTTAGAAGTCAAAAGGCACACACACGACAATAACTACCTTGTTTTAAACGAGCAAACTGATTTAATGAATTCCCCTTTCTTGAATATTCTTCTTTCTAATTAAATATGTCAAAGAAAATAAATTTAACTATTATTTCAAAAAAGTTGTAATAAAATAATGAGTTGATGTATGTCGATATTTTCGTTGTATAGAGATTACTTTTATACTGTTATTGTTTAATTATTTTATTGTTGTAACTGTTATCATAGTTATTATAGGCTAGTTCTAGTTTTTATGTTAAATATTGACATACATCACATAGACATTTTGAAAACCTCATCTGTCATCTGTGGTTCATTTTATTTTCAATTTGATAAAAATGTTTGATCAAAACATCATATCATAACATAGCAACAGATATTTATTTGTAGTTGTCATGATTTCGTACTAACTCAATTTTAATCTGACTGAAAATGCTGTCAAGCAGCGAAACTATAGTCACAGAAGCATTGAAGAACATCCTAGAACTTCCAGAATTCGAAGGGCCACTTGCTCCAGTTAGCTCACGCGCTGGCTACGTCCTTCACCTACAAAAACCAACAGTGAAGCCAGAGAAGTAGTCTCCAAGTCTGTATGTAATATAATATTTAATGCTATACACAGAAAAGAGTACAATATTCTTGGGTACTGTTCCATTAATATATAAATAATTTTTTAAATATATTGGAACACAAAATACATTTTCTTAAACTGAAACAAATAATTAAATAAACACGAAATGAAAATGGTAATAAATGTAAACGTAACAAAACAAATAAACCGAGCCAAAATTTCCTTATTTCTTACTCTTTATGACAATAAGCTTTGTGACTAGTCTTACTTTCTTCATAGGAATGTCGATAATTTTAGTCTTAATTATATTCGCCTTATCAATGCCAATGCTTACACTCAAAAGTACAACTTACCCTGAAGCGTTATACTGATAATGCTGCTGCTGCTGTTGTGAATAGGGAACTGACCCATATGAGAGCTGAGGGAATCCAGGCCCACCTCTAACATAGTATTCACTCAAGTGCTGCTGAGGATTAGGTGTAGCAGCAGAAGACACCACCGCTGATGGTTGAGAAGGCTGTTGCGGCCCTGAGGACATTTGTGATGACGGCACTGACTGGGGCCTGCTTCCAGGTTGTTGTTGCTGCTGCTGCTGTTGGCCTCCCTCACCAGCTACGGTGGAAGAAGGGGTCTGTTGCTTACGTGGTGGTTCCTTACTGTCGTCCATGCCATTCTTGTTAGTCCCCGATGAATCCTGGAGAGGATCGAATTCACTGGAGTTCACTTTGTTCAAAGGGTCAACATTAGACGATTTTTCATTTGATGAGGTTTCAGCTGTAATCGTTAAATAATATAATTTAAGTAACCTAAAAGATGCAGTGGGTGGCCAAATTATCAGTTACACTATCTTTTCTTATTATTTAAGATTCAGCTGTGTAATGCCAATCAATATTTACACAATTGATTTACATAACCAAGGTCCGTTTGAATTGTTGTATATATATATATATATATATATATATATATATATATATATATATATATATATATATATATATATATATATATATATATATATATATATATATATATATATATATTTGTGTGTGTGTGTGTGTGTATCTGAGCGATAACTCAAAGAATACTCAACAGATTTGAACGAAACTTGACACAAGCCTTCATTTCGTTACAATCGTGGACAAGTTCATCAATCAGCTATAACGGACATATTTTTCCCCAAAAAATATACAAACAGATTTTTGAATACGCTATATCTTTGAAAGTATTAAAGTAATTGGAATGAGACTTTACATGTAGCTATAAATGAAGTAAATAAACCTCTGTTGTGTATTTTAAGTAATTTGGTTCACAACATTTTGCATTTTTTCCAAATTAAAAATAAAATCTGAAAGGCATGAATTGAAACAACTTGGTGGTTAAAGTACGATGCCAGACAAAGAGAGAGTAGTCATCTGTCACATGTAGATTGATACATATACCACAGACATACATCATAATGCATCGATAATGTTCATACCCGGATGGTGGCGATCCCACCGTAATGACCGCCTTTGGGTATATTCGGATGAGCGGATTTGTAGTGGAAAATAAGGAAGTTTTATATCAGCTACGTGAAGTAAAAACCAGATGGGATAGTGTTTTTGTTTATTAATTATGGTTTGGCAGTTGTTTTGAGGTTAAGTAAATGACTGTATGTTGCTTTTAAAATTGGAAACTAAGGAATAAGCACATGTTTTGTTTGTTGTTTGACAGTTATTTTTTGGGGTGAAGTAGTAAATGATTGTCATTGAAATAGATATAACAACTTGTACCTATATTATGCTTTTAAACTAAAGAATATTAACATGTTTTGTTTATTTATCATGGTTTGACAGTTCTGTTTTGAGTTTAAATAGTAAATGATTGTATGGAAATCAAAGAATAAGAATATTAACGTTAAGTAGCTAAGTTATTTGAATAATGAATTCACCTCTTGGGTACGAATTAAGTTTTCTTCTGATAGGCTTTGCTAACATTAATAAAGTTTGTGATACAAGTTTCTTTTAAAGAGACAGTACCTAGATTCACAAAATTTTAATTTTCTAGCATCATAGAAAATTGAGTTTTGGGCATTGAAAGTTTTTTCTTAAAAGGAGCTAGAACGCAAGATTTGAATATTTTTTATGATAATAGAAAGAGAGAAATTCTTCAAATGAGCTTGTGTTAGGACCTCCAAACCTGATCTTCGACGTCTGTTTAAATGAAAAGTATTACTTTTAGTAATATGCCGTACTAATAGTGTCAAATTCTTATGAAAATTCACTATTAAAACGCACTTGCTGTGCACCGTAATTTTTAACATTTGGTTTTAGTTTCCTCTTTTTCCATCTATAGTGCACTCATAATAAAGACACTTTTCATCCCTTATAACTTGAACAATATGGTTCTTACTGTATGCACAGTAATATTCGTTTTATATACTTTTTGGACCTAGGACTTTTAAAATAACATTAATATAGTGTAATACTGTGTAAATATAGTGTATACAAATATACATATTTGGCCAATAGGTACTTGTGAAAAAATATGAAAAACCAAATAGGTTCCCCAAGAAAAGACTGCAAAAATCTCTTGCATTATTGAAGAATTCAAATTATTCCTAAAGAAATATTGCTTCGCTTACAAATGTTAATGTGATGACCGTGAATGGCTGGAGTCCGTTTTTATTTATTTCCTGGTATGCGGCATTTAAACTCCATTTCTAAAAGACGCCACCTTGGTGTTCTAGCTAAAATAGTAATGCTGCTTTCCTTTACAATTATCCTCAACTCCTTTATACATTTCTTCATATTTAACAGGCAAATGTCAAAAATTTTTTGTTCATCTAGAGGGGTAGTCATTCGCACGGTCCACATTTTCGAGTTCTCCGACTTCACAAAAATATTTTTCTGTCAATTTTAGCCTTCATACGGTTCAGTCATCACATTAACATTTATAAGCTAAGCAATTTTTTTTAGTGAATTTTCATTAAGAAAATTCACTAATAGAGAGGTATCGATTGTGAGACTTTCGGAAAATTTCTTCAAATGAGCGTGAGTTAGGGCCTCTGGAACCCATTTCCATGGTCAGTAAAAATGTTTATATATATATATATATATATATATATATATATATATATAAATATATATATATATATATATATATATATATATATATATATATATATATATATATATATATATATACATACATACATACATACATACATATATGTATGTATCCAACCGATTTCACTGATTTGGGAATCACCCTTATTTTGCTAATGGCTTGGATGAGTTAGTTCATCAAATCTTAACAGCCAATTTTTCTTAATAAAAAATTAAAAAATAGTTTTCAAAACGCAATATCTCTCAAAACATAGAGAGACGTGGTTGTGTACCAATGTTCAAGTCGTTTGATCAAACGAAAATAAAGTTATTCGAAATTAATAATAAAATAATCCTCGACATCACTTCAGATTCTGTAATGCTATATCTACAATGTGGGACAAAGACAGATGACGTTATCTGTACTGCTATGTTATTTAAATAAAAATCGTATATAAAAATCTAAACGATGGAAGTGGTCGCAAGATGTCAGCCTGGAGAACATTGTGAGAGATACGACAGGGACGCCATCTCGGTGCAGGACCAGGTAGTATGTTGTCACGATAGCTCTAGTTTACACAAAAATTTGATAGATAGAGCTGTGTAGAATGTACAATCAACTAACATTGTCAACCTTGGACCATTTCTTTCCTAACACCGGGACAAAGTATGCGTCCAAAAGTGCTAAATTTTAGCATGCGAATGTATACTATAAATAAAAAATTTTGGGACGCAGCAAGTGCGTTATAGTAGTGAATTTTCACAAGAATTGTACACTATTAGTAAGATATATTATTAAAACTAACTCTTTAAATTTAAATGGACCTTGGAGATCCGCTTTAGAGCCCCAGTTAGCGATTATTTGAAAAAAATTATATTTTATATGGAGCTAAAAAATTAAAATTTGGTCTTAGATATAATATGTAAGTACTGCAAGTGCCTTTAAAAAAATTGTGTTACAAATTTTATTAAAGTTACAAGTTTTTCAGAAAAAAAAAATTACAAAGGGAATTGTTTTATCCAGTTTGTGCAAACAATAAACAACAAAAAAGGTTTTTTAAAACAAATTTGTAGTTCTCCGCGAGGCTCATTATGTTTTCTTTTTCTTTAATTTAGTACCCACGTGCGTTTACATAGGTGTTACTGATGTTCAAGATTGAAGATTCTCGCTTAATAGGAAATTTATTGAGCTATCGGATTTGAAATATTTCTACGAAAATTTTCTACCACAATATAAAAAACCTTTTTTGTTTTTTATCGTTTGTTCTGCTAGTGGGGGTTCTGCTAGGCATTATGGCCTTAATATATATTATGATGGGATAAAATTAGAATAGTAAGAAAGTATGTCTATCCTGTGGTATGTTTTTCTTCATCTTGCACATTTCTTCACATGGCGCCATCAGTCGTATCCAAAAGCGCTTAAAGTAGTAGCTATATATATATATATATATATATATATATATATATATATATATATATATATATATATATATATATATATATATATATATATATATATATATATATGGCCAGGTCGAAAATTGATCGCTGGGAGGACAAGGTTACACTCTACGAGTCCATCGTTCTGGGTGGTTGGCAGTGTTCTTGTGAAGCCTGGCCTATTAGGTCTATCGATATGATTGAAAGGGTACAGGCGCGTTTTGTCAAGATGCTGTTTTCATTCCCAAGAAATTGTCCTGATTATATAGCGAGACCTGAGACTGGCTTTAGAGCACTTTATTTGTTGGTTTTTAAACAATGTATTACGTAGCTTGAGAAGCTCTTGATGATGGGCTCGGGGAGGTATCCAGCTGCTTGTTTGCTAGGTTGAGGACTGTTTCGGTGACGGACCCTAAATACAACTGGGCTGTCCAGGTTAAATATTTGTTTAATTACATCGAGGAAGGCCTACTGTGGGATTCTCTGACTTTGGGTGTGCTAAGGCGTGCGAAAGAAGTCTCTTTGATAGGTTCGAGTCCAAACTTATCTCGGATGAACTTGATCATTTACAACTTTCTGGGTACCTTGAATTATACCAGCTTTTGACAACACATCACACTGGACAAAATTATTTGCGCCTGCGTGCCCAAATGCCATTGATCAGAATTATTGTACAGATGTGTCTGGCGTCCAAATTTTATTTAAAGTTTACATACAAGGGTGTGTGTTTCAAGATTGACACTGAGGCAAATTGTTCAATTTGTAACCTGCAGGAATCTGAGAGGTTGAGGCATATACTCTTCAGATGTCCTATATATGAAACTGTAAGACCTCATCTTCTAAGGACAGGTATTAAACACCTGGTAGGTGTATTAAATAATCTGGATGCTTCAAATATAAGATGCTTAGGTTATGTTTTGATAAATTGTTTAAGAATACGGGTATTTATAATAAATGAATAAATTTGTTTTTAATTATTTTGGTTGATATTAAAATACTAGTTGTTTTTGTAGTTATTAGTTGTTAGATTTAGTAACGATTGTTTTTTTATTATTTTGTATATTTGAATTTATTAATAGCACCATTCTTAATTCTTGTAATAGAACTTTTGGTTCTTAAATACAATAAATATTATTATTATTATTATTATTATTATTATTATTATTATTATTATTATTATTATTATTATTATTATTATGTTACTACATATTGTGAAAGATAAAAAAATTCTCACTGTTCGAAAAAAGTAATTCAGAAGATTTAGTTTTTGTTATTTATGTTTCAGACGTTTTCCTAGACGACTAAGAGTTATTTAGTAAAACAATATTAAAAACAATTAATTGGTACTCATTTTTTAAATCAGTGAATTAATAACGATGATATGACGAGTTCAAGTTATCTATTTTGTCTTAAGTTTCGCCTAGAACTGCATTTTAGCCTCAACATGGACGCTCTCGCTATATGTCTGAACGAACTATCTCCATTTAGTAACTATATTCCAAACCACTTAACAACACCTTTAAGATCACTCTGGGTGATAGTCTTTAACTCATTCTAGGAATCTCCATTGTAAGATATACAAACATCATTGACAAAGCCAACAATCTTGCCACAAGTTATATGATAAAACAAGCTGTTCATATAAATTATAAATAAGAGAGGCCCCAGCACAGTACCCTGGGGTATGCCGTAAGTTAAATCAGGGACTCCACTCACCTGTCCACCCACTCTCATCATCTGCATGCGATCTTTCAAGTAATCACAAATAAGTTGATGCACAAGTCCTCGAATACCATAATTGTATAGCTTTTCAACTGGCATACAGTTTCAAAGGCCTTTGATACGTCCACGAACACAGACAATGATGGAATATTCATATTTAAGCGCTCGTAAATACTGTTAGTTACCTCGCTTACGGAGGCCTCGGTTGACTTGGCTTGTCGAAATCCCTAGAAACCCCAACAAAACTGTGTTCTTTCCTGCAGATCCGACCAACCGCTCCTTAATGATCCCCTCAAATACTTTTGTTAAGGCTGTAATAAGCAGTATAGGTCTATAGTTTGTGATTTTCCTGCCGTCTCTCCCCTTATGGACCCACAATTCCTATCGTAAAAAGCGATGGAAATAGACCCTTCAGAATACAGTAATTCAACAAATGACTTAGAGGCTCAGATATCTCTGCACTAATTTCCTTAAGGGTTTCAACTCTGACACCATCCATTCCAGGTGTTTTTCCTGACTTCACCTCATTAATTGTTCTGTGTGCCTTCTTTATTTATTTATTTATTTATTTATTGAATACATGCCCAACAGGATAATCCCATTAATAGGGCACCAAATAAAAAGAACAATATGTAGCAATATGAACAAAAATACTTCTAAAACAAAACTAAAATACTGTGCAAAACATCACAAGGCAGAAATTCCACAAAAAAGTACATATAATGGCCTTAATAACTGACAAAGTAAGATATAGCCACCCTAAGAATAACTGCAGCCTTATCCGAATAGAAGTCGCACAAGTTGGCAATATCATTAAAGTCAGAGCTCATTGTGTACACAGGTGATTTCATATACGAGTTAGTCCTTGGTATTGGAGGCTTAAACACTCTCATCACTCTAGATGCAGCCCGTGGAACTGAGAAATTTAATTGCATCAATAAGTCTGGACAACAACTTTACCATGAAACAAGTTATGCAGGAACATCACAGATGCAACTTTTCTGCGTGAATACAAACTGGGTATGCCAGTTTGCATCAGCAATTGACCATTTTTTTTTTTTTTTTTTTTCCCTCAGGGCTCGTCCGCGGCCTTGCCGCCCCGATAGCACCGCAACCCTTGGTTGATTGTGCATACCCCTAGTCTTACTCCACCCATTCCAAAATCACTGTGCCTTGAACTAGTCTGCACAGCGATTGGTAGGGTGAAGTTTTATATTGCTCTGTCTCCGGTCTAGAGTGACCGTAGATCAGTTGTCTTTTCCGGTCCAGAGCTATACACTCGCACAAGATGTGCTGGGCTGATTCCTCCCCCTCGCCGCAGAGTCTGCATGCGAGGTCCCCTTCGAACCGCCCCATTTTATGTAGGTGTTTCTTGACGGCCATGTGTCCCGTCAAGAGACCTGTTGTGTTTCTGAGCTGTCCTCTGCTAAGGTTTAGCAGCTCCACAGCTCTCTTTGAACTGGGTCCGTCAATTATTGACTTCCCATGTCTGAGCCCTGGACAGTCCGCCCAGTACACCTTGTGTTGGTTTCTGACCCAGGACTTAATGGCTCCCCTGGCAGTGCTCTTTGACACGCCCAGAGCCGGTTCTGGTCCCATAAATGGTTCTGCTGACCCCCTCTTTGCGAGACTGTCAGCTTCTTCATTGCCTTTGACCCCCGAGTGACCCGGCACCCAGATGAGGGTCACCTCATTCTGCCCAGCCAGGTCGCTCGTCTCGTCTCGGCACTCACTCAGCAGCCAGGAATTTACCCGTGGGCTACTTAGTGCCTTAAGGGCTGCCTGGCTGTCTGTGGCTATGAGGATACGCTTGTTGGTGTAGCCCCTCCTCTTGTTCTCCCGCACACAGTGCAGGATGGCGTACATCTCGGCCTGAAACACCGTTGCATGGGCTCCGAGGGAAATACTGTGACTTACCCTCGGTCCTTCCGAGTAAACACCTGCCCCCGTCCCACGCTCCCCGCCAGATCCGTCTGTGAACCAGACGAGCGCGTCCCGTGGTATGCCCGGTGTCTCCTCCCGCCATGCCCCGTGATCAGGGATTTCCACTGTGAAGTTGTTTTCCCTGCACATTCGCGGGCTCGCGAAGTCTGACCTCATTTCAAGCATGGGTTCCTTCACGATCTCCTGAATTTTGCAGTGGCCCCTGAAGCCTGGGTTGATCTTCAGTCTACCATTGCAGGCTAGTCTGTATAGTCCTAGCCTGGCCTCTCCCATAATAACGAAGTGTAGGGGGGGTAGATCCAGCAACACCTCCATGGCGGCTGTTGGGGTTGAAGACATGGCCCCTGTGATGCCTAGGCAAGCCATCCTTTGGATCTTGCCTAGTTTTTGTTTGGCACTGGATTGTGTCACCTTAGGCCACCAGACCAGTGCCGCATATGTTAACGATGGTCTGACCACCCTTGTGTACAGCCAGTGGGCCATACTAGGTCTTAGTCCCCACGTTTTTCCATATAGCCGCCTAGTGACGGCTAAGGTCATGACTGCCTTACGCAGTATTTTTCCAATGTGACCATTCCAGGTTAGCTTAGAGTCCAATACGACCCCAAGATATTTTACCTCCCTGGCCATTGGAACGCTCCTACCGTATAGAGTGAGAGTTCTGTGGCTTTCACACTTCCTCCTCCTCGTAAACGGCACGACGGTTGCTTTCTCGGGGCTCACCCCGAGCCCTTGATCAACCGTCCACCCTTCCACCACTTTCAGTGCAGTCTGCATACGCTCCCACACTGCCTGTGTGACCTTTCCTCGGACTATGATGACAATGTCGTCCGCATAGCCCTGTACCTCATACCCCCCTCCCGAGAGCCTCCCCAGCAGGCCGTCCACGACTAGACACCAGAGCAAGGGAGACAGAACGCTCCCCTGCGGACACCCCGCCGCGACCCCCGCCAGCAGAGTCCCTCCCGCGAGTGAGGTGAACACCGCCCTGTCCCTGAGCATGGAACCGATCCACCTGCAGCAGGTCTCCTCTATTCCACGCTCCCGGGCAGCTGCCAGAACCGATCCGAACGAGGTGTTGCTAAAGGCCCCCTCTATGTCTAGGAAGGCCCCCAGCGCCACCTCCTTGTTCTCCAGCGTATTCTCCAGTTTCAGCACCAGTTGGTGCAGTGCTGTTTGTGTTGAGAATCCTGCTCTGTATGCATATTGTCCGCAGTGTAGAGGATATGCTTCCAGTACACCGCCCCTAATGTGCCGGTCGAGCAGTTTTTCCACTGTTTTCAGCAAGAAGGACATGAGACTTATTGGCCTCAGGGACTTTGCCTGGTCTGTTGGACGCCCAGGTTTAGGAATAAATACAACCCTGGCCAGTCTCCATGCCCTCGGAATGTACCCCAGAGCCAGGCTGGCCCTCATAATGAGGGTAAGCACCGGCGCCAGTATATCTATCCCCTGTTGGAGCATGATGGGCATTATTCCATCAAATCCCGGCGATTTGTATGGCTTAAAGCTGTTAATGGCCCATCTGATTTTGCTCCAGGTAACCACCTCTTTAGCGACTGTCCAGTCTACTCTAGATGCCCGCCTATAAGGCGCCTCTATTTCTGAGTGTTCCCAGTCCGGAGGTGATTGGTTTATTATGTTACAGCCGGGGAAGTGCGTCTGGAGTAAAATTTCCATAGTTTCCTCCCCCGAGCTTGTAAAGCCTCCCGTGGGTGTTCTAAGGGAGCCTATGTTAGTCTGAGGGCCCTTAGACAGGATCTTGTGTAGTCGAGCACTCTCGGACGTGTTTTCCACTTCTTCGCAGTGCCTCCTCCACGACTCCTTCTTGGCGTCCCTCAGTCTTTTGTTATAGGTCGATAGGGCCTGTCTATATTCATCCCATGCTCCCGACCTTTTGGCCGCGTTAAACAGCTTACGAACCTGCGTCCTCCTTTGCCTGAGGTCCTCGTTCCACCATGGGACGTTCCTGGTGGACACCCTCATTTTCAGGGGGCAGTTGGCGTTATAGGCCGAGGTAATTGCGTCTCGCAATTGGACTGCTGCAATCTCGAGGTCTATTGAATCCCTTATGGCCCTCTCAACCCCCCGCAGTTCCACAGCTAGGTCTGCCCTGTAGGCTTCCCAGTCCGCCTTGCGGGGGTCCCGGTACCATACCGTTTCTCTTTCGACTTTGGCGATTTCAAACCGGATGTATCTGTGGTCTGAGCTACTCACTTCCCCAGACACAGCCCAGCTTTTAACAAAGTCACCCAGAAACTGGGTGGAAACTGTTAGGTCTAAAACTTCCTCACGCCGTGTTGTGACGAATGTCGGTTTATTACCTCTATTCAATATGTCTAAATTAAATTTCATAAAGAATTGTAAAAGTGCCTCACCCCTAGAGTTTGTGTCCGAGCTACCCCACAACTCATGGTGCGCATTCGCATCCATGCCGATGATGGTCTGCCATCCACCTGCTTTGCTACCCACCATCAGCTGCTCCAATTCGTTGGGTGGAGGAGGGTCCGTGCTGTCCCCTGGCAGATAGGCTGACGCGACAGTAATGTCCCTCAGCCCATCCGCTCCTCCACATCGGATTTTGATCGTTGCCAGGTCCCTGGAACAGAAATTCATTAGAGGGAGAAACTCTATCCCTTCCCTGACAAAAATGCAGGCCCTCGGATTCTCGCTGGACCTGCTGTAGATGAGCTTTCCATTAGCTCCGCCGAGTCCCTTGATCTCTCCTTTGTAGGAGTACGGTTCCTGGATGAGGGCCACATCCGTGTTCCTCAGAGCCATTAGTAGTCCGGCCGTGGCTGCCCTACTGTGTTGGAGGTTGACCTGAAGGAACCTAAGTCCCATTAACCCTTAATTGCTTCCCCAGTGGGCGGAAGCTAACCCTTCCCATGCCCCAGAATGCCTTGAAGGAGGTTCCTTCAAGGGCTCTGTAAGATGTCGGGTCGATCGAGAAGGCGAGCGTCTGTCCTTTCTCCTCTGCCTTCCTGCTTAGAACCGACCAGTGTTGCGTCCCCAGTTCAGGGTTCTGGATCTTAAGTCTGCTGATCACCGTCTCCTGCGGGACGGTGTCAGGGATCCGTACGAGGACCTTGCGTCTCTTTGGGAGTTCCTTGGGCTCGACGGCTGTCAAGTCCGCCCCCTCCCAAATCTGACCGAGGCCCCCGATCGTTTTCCGCAGCCAGTCCCGCGACTGCGGGCCGGCACAGGTTATCCAGAGGATGCCCCCCGTCAGGCGCGTCCGGTGGAACTGAGGCGGGCTCTCCCCTTCCTGAAGAGAGTCCACTGCAGCTACCACCGCAGCCTGGATCAGGTCCGCCTTCCCCTGGTCTAGCGTGACCTCAGGATGGCGTCTGTCAATCACCGCCATCCCGAGGCCCTCCGCAGCCTCCCTGTAAGAGCCAGTCTGCGCCGGTGTTCCGGCCTTAGTTCCTTTGGGAGGTCTGTCTGTAGTAGGCGTGCTAGAGCCAGAGCGCGGCGTCTTCCGACTCGCACTCTCCTCTTGCGCCTTTACAGGCACCCTGGCCCTTTTGGAACGTCTGTCTGTAGTGGGCGTGCTAGAGTTCGAGCGCGTCCTCTTCTGACCCGCACTCCCCTCTTGCGCCTTTACAGGTTTCTCGACCGTCCAGGTCCCGGCCGCCATTTTTTGCGCCCTCCGGAGCTTCTTTCTTTGCGCCCCGGAAAGACGCTTGGACTGCCGGGGCAGTCCCTCTACTCTAACAGTAGAGTCCTCACTGGTGGAGGGGCCCCCGGAGTCCGCGGAGCTCGCCGCCCTCCGGTGGGACCCAGCCTCCAGCTTGGGTGTCGGGGACAGGTCTCTGGCCGAAGCTACCCCCTGATCCCCCGTATCTACGCCGGTCGTGGGACCTCCAGAGTCCGCTGCCGCACCCTGGCTCGTCTCCGTTTCCGGGATAGACTCAAGGCTCAAGTCTGTAGCCGGAGCCACTCCTCGAGCCTCATTGGTTTTGGTTTTATATGTATTTATAATCTTCATGTTGTTCCCACGAGAATGGGGGAAATACTGTCCACACCATCAGAACCCCCTGTGTGGTGCAAGGCGGGTTACTCTGGAGGGTTGCCTGGTACTCCAGAGGTTCCGTTCACGACACCATCGCCCTGGTGCCATCCATCCATAGGCACGGGTCACGTGACACCGTAGATTGGGGGAGTTTAGTTCGACCTCCTTGTCTAGATCCGTCATGTTTAGTTATTAGCAGGGTCACCTCGTGCAGGATGCGGATTTTTACCGCGCATGACGGTCTTGGGGAAAGCTTCATCGGGAGTTTATGTTGTTATTTCCACTTCCTCAGCTTGCCCCCTGGAGTCCTTTGGCCCGCGACTCCTTAACCCCAGCAATTGACCATGATCGCATCCCCTCTGTGGGTGGGTACCAGATGCCCTATATACAAGGTGTTTTAAAAACTTACGCTGAACATCTTCCAGAGCACCAATATGAACACTATGAAAGGGATCAAAAACCAAGCTACAATATTCAAGCCTCGATCGAATATAGGCAAAATAGAGAATTTTCAAGCTATCCAAATTGGAAAATGATCTGCTATTCCTCATAATGAAACCCATCAACTTTAAACAGGATGCTGTGATTGTTTGAATATGTCCAGTGAAACTTAAATGTTTTTTTTTTTTTTCAAACCTGGATGACAGTCCAATGTGCATCAATTGTAACAAGTAAAATAACATTTATAAGTGTGTTATATGTTCAAACAAAATAAGCAACCAATTATATGAAGCTTCTTAGTTAAACAGTCTGTTTCTTGAATTTTTTTAGTTCTGTGGTAAAATTTTACCTAAACAACAAAATTATCAACTTGACATTTAGGTTTGAAACAATTAATTAAGGTTTACTTATGATGCTTTTTGATTTTTAGTTGGATCTCTTTGTAATAAGTGGTCTTCATAATTTTATTGTTAAATATGGGGAAATACATCTAAAAATTGTCTCTACAAACTCAGAAACAGCATATGGTGACTTCTATTTGTTTGACAGATAATCAGCCTAGCCTGGTACACTGGGACGGCACTGATTAAAAAATCAAAACAACGGTGTGGTAAAATTTTATCTAAACAACAAAATTATCAACTTGACATTTAGGTTTGAAACAGTTAATTAAAGTTTATTTATAATCCTATTTGATTGTTAGTTTAATCTCTTTATAATAAGTGGTCTTTACAATTTTATTGTTAAATATGGAGAAATGCATTTAAAAATCGTCTTTACAACCTCAGAGACAGCATACGATGACTTCTATTTGCTTGACAGAGAATCAGCCTGACGGCCTGGTACACTGGAAAGGCACTGATTAAAAAAACAAAACAACTGGCCGAAGAAATAAATTTATATGTGCATTAGGAGCGGTGAATCTTTAATAGTGATATAAACTATAGCATAAATAATAATTTGGCCAACCACTGTAAACATTTTGTAATATAGGAAGAGCAATATCGGATCATTTTGGGTCTTCTAAACAATGCTTATAAGAAGACAATAAAGCATGGATACGTTTCACAAAATAGAGGCACTACAATAACTGATAGCTACATTGAGACTGAAAAAAAAAACAGAAATAGGAGATTAAAAAAAGCACTCACCTTTTTCAGTCGTTGATACTGATGAAGTACCAGTTATAGAATCCAAACTATCTAACAATTTGTTTACTTGATCTCTAATAGTACGCAACTGTGACCTAATACTATTAACTTCAGTCTGATTTATATTGCTTTTAGATTCACTTTTAGAATCGTTGATCAACAATATTTGCAACTTTAAAATACGGCTACATTGAATTGCAAATGATAAATCAGTACTATCAAATATTGTTATGAGATCACCATCTAAAAAAAAAGACAATACATTACACGGGATTTTCCAAAAAGTATTGGATTCTTTTCGTTTTTAAATAAAACACGCAATTTTAAGTTACAATTTTTTACAATAAAAATATGTATTTATTTATTCATTTCACATAATGTACGGGGGTTGCCTTTTATATTTCGGGATTGGGCAAACCTAGTGCTACCATCTACCGGCGTCATTATCGTAAACATTGACATTTCTTACTTTATATTTACTGAGAATGTTTTGAGGTATGAACGCTATTTCTGTTGTTTACAGTAACTTGAAAAGTTCATATTGGCTAAAAAATGGAATTAAATCGTGAACATTTTTGTGTGATTACGTTTTACAACTTTCAATGTGGATTAATTCACCAACAGGTGCATAGATGAACTTAATTCAACTTTGGGGATAAAGCACCATCAAGGTCCAGTGTTTATCGATGTTTAACAAATTCAACCGTGGCCCAATTTCGCTCAAGGACGAATTTCGGGAAGGTCGTCCAAAATCGGTTGCTGTTCAGAAAAACATTGATGCAGTGCATGGACTGATACTGCAAGATCGTCATGTAACTTATTGTGAGATTGAGGTAGCCTTCGAAATTAGTGAGACCAGCATACATTCAATATTGCATGAACATTTGGCCGCAAAAAAAATTGGTCAGGTTGGCTCCCATATAATTTGACAATCGCTCAAAAAAAAGCTCGTGTGACAAGAAATGCTAAAAAAATCGACTGCAGTGCTTCAAAACATGTGTATGACAGCGTGAAAGGTGACGAATCGTGGATCTGCGAGTATGAGCCAGAAAGTAAGCAGCAGTCGACTGTATGGGTCTTCCAAGGAGCGCCAAACCGAACAGAAGTCATTTGTGCTCTAAGCACTTCGAAGCAAATGGTCGCCTGTCTTTTTCAAAAAAACTGGACATGTCCCAACTGTACCATTCGTGCAATGTAGAACGGTTAATTCTGAATGGTACACAAACATTTGTTGGCCACAAGTCTTCGGAGAAATAAGGAAAATCAACCGCCGAAGACTAATCATTATCCACAACGATAATGCGTGCTCTCAAACATCGGCTCGAATGAGTGGCTTTTTGAGCACTCAAACAGACGATGTGATATGTCATGCGCCGTATAGTCTTGACTTGGCACCCAATGGCTGCTTTTAATTTCCGAACATCAAAAATAAATTGCGAGATCAACGTTTTTCAACACCCGAAAAAGCGGTTGATGTGTTTAAAATAGGGCTGACAAAAATCACGAAAGCCGATAATCGACTTCGGGAATAATCGAAAATCGAAATAACCGATATTCGATTTTCGATGTCAATTAATAGATTTTCCATTTTTTCGATTAATCGATTTTTTCTGTCGTCCGATTTTTCGATTAATCCAACTTTCAAATAGTCGATTACTCTTTTTTCAATGAATCGTTTTTTAGTCCAATGGGATATTTAATTGTTCACTAAACACAACGGAAGATAGTTCAAAGCAAATATTAGCTTTAATTGTAAATTTGCGAATTGTATTAATAAACAGAAGAAGCCCTCTAAAATTATACCTATTAATAAGTGAACCTCCTAATACAAAATAAGTACATATTTCATTTACAACAAAATTTATATTTATTCTTAGGTAAATAAAATAAATATTTGAAATTTACAAAAAACAAGAACAGAACTTTGTGCTTAGACACATGCCTTCATAAAACAATTTAATTTTACCTATAACTGTAACTGTCTTATTTTAAAATATATTTCCCTTGTATTATAAAATCTCCTCAATTATTTCCCTATCCATTAAAATTTCTATCATAAAACAAAACCTGAATTTTAATCTGATTTCATTCCTTCTTATTATAAATCCAGCGACCTACGGCTCAAATTATCTATACTAATTTAGCTTACAGCCCATATGATTCAAAATATACCTACAATTTTAGTTTTACGAATTAATTCGGTACTCGAGACAGCTGACCCATTTCTTAATAAGAAATTATGGAATATTTAAGACAAATAATAACAGGAACGAACTCACCCAGAAAAATCCTAGGCTCTGTACTCTGCCTTACCCGACCCTATGTGAAACACGATCTTTCGCGATAATCGCCCTTTCAAACAAACGCTAATTCTGTCACTGAAATCTCTCTTATTCTTTCAAATTTACTTAACCGAAATCTTGACATTTATTGCTGTGGCGGCAACTGCCTATGCCCGGAGGCAGCCGCCAGAACACTGTCCTCTAGACACGTATTTTTTTCTGTCGCCGATTCCCCAAAAACACTGAGTTTGCGGAAATTTTCTATTGCAATTCAAGTGGCCTATTTCGAGGTTACTTACCCGTCCTAACGTTGCCGGTGCTGTTTAGAATTACATTCCTTTCATTTTTGCACTCAATTGACCAGTGTACCGCGCGTTTTGCGCTTGGTGGTGTTCTGACTTCACGTAATTAAATACCACACAATTTCAACATTGTTCGCGGTCTACATAATTTTTATGCATATTATGCCGGATATATTTTACGCCTAAAATATTCAGCTCTATGGCGACTTTTCATAAAAAAATTATGTGAGTTAAAGCAAACATTTATGTATGTAGAAATGCATAAATCTAAATACTTAAACAGGCCAGCATCCCGCTTACATCTATATATATATATATATATATATATATATATATATATATATATATATATATATATATATATATATATATAAGCGAGAGTGGTTGCTTTTGACTGTGTATTGATTGGAGACTGGGTTGTCTTCTACTTGTGTTTGGTGTAGATTGGGTGGAAGACAGGACAGTTTCAAACACAGAGACATTAGAGGGATAGAATAGAATGCTTCGAGCGATTGTTGTTGACGGATATACCTTATTTTTTTCACATTGGAATAGAGGTGAGAGCGTGTGTGCAGTGGATGGTGGGATGCTTGAGAATTTAAATAGTGAAGGATGGTCAGATGTCTAATGTAAAATTGTTGTGGTGTATGCTTTAATACAATAACTAATTATAAGGCGAAGCACGCACAAGTATAAGTATACTTATGTGCTTTAACATTTTTGTCATAAAGTTTAAGTATAGATTTGTATTAATTGTTGTTGGCAAATAAAGAAATAAAATAAATATATGTATCTGAGCGATAACTCAAAAAATACTCAACTGATTTGAACGAAACTTCGCACATATCTTCATTGTATTAAGACCACGGACGAGTTCGTAAATCAGCTATAACGGACATTTTTCCCCCCAAAAATACACAAAAATATTTTTGAAAATGCTATATTTTTGTAAGTATCAGAGTAATTGGAATGAGGTTTTACATGTGGTTAGAACTAGTGTAAATAAACCTTTATTGTGAATTGTAAGTAATTTGGTACACAATATTTCCAAATTAAAAATAAAATCAGAAAGACATGCGTTGAAAGGACTCGGTGATTAAAGTCCAATGCCTGACAGACAGAGTAGTTGCCATGTGTAGATTGATTCATACAACAGGTATAAACCATACATCAACGGTCACCAAAGTAAATAAATACCAGGCATAAAACATACTACCCGAAACAACAATCGTGAAATCTCGGCCACAATTATGGAAAATGGCAGACATGAAATTAAAAATTTGCCAAGTGATTGTTATTTAACTCGGGGATTCAATCAATTCTTAAAATACACTATATTTGTAGCTTTATGAACGGTCCTAAATAAAGTTTTAGCGCAGCATAGATATATTATGCTGTAGCATAATATAGCAGAAATGTAAATAAAATCAAGTCAAGTCTATAAAAATGATTCTAAAATAGTTTCTTTTATCTTTAAACTGAAACATAAGACATCATATAAGACCGAAACAATCCTTGAATGTGATTCAATGGCAATTCTACTAATTCTGTAATTAATTGTTACATATACTTTTTATATGCTGCCCCGGGCATGAAGCCTGTGTCAAGGATCATGTAGACAAAACGTTAGTTGATGAATTAGCAAATAGCACATTGAAAGCATGCTGGACTGCTACGCAGAAGGTTGCATGATCGAATCCAGCTCGATGAATGTATGTTTTATTTTGACATTTGGAGAAACAATAGTGCACAGATTTCATATGTTTTGAGCAAGATCTCATTTTTGTTTAAAACGCCTGAATAAGTTTGTCACCTTTGAGTCTAAAATTATAATTTTCAGCAAACATTTTGTTATTGTTGATATTGAAAAAACCGGTTTGAATAGGTTGACTAAAACGAAATGAAACTGGCGATTAATAAGGAAAAATAACTGCTACGTTTATAATTTGGCAGATACTTTACTTTTCTAAATATGAATTAAGTTTCCTTCTGGGAATCTTCTGTATAACTTTAATGAAATTTATAATACAACTTTCTTTTAAAGAGACTTACACTATCTACAGATATAGCAAAATTTAGTTCTTGAGCTTCATAGAAAATGGATTTTTGGGCATTTTTCTCAAAAGGAGTTAGAACACAATTTTTGATAATAAAGAGATATGGCAACACTTTCGAAATAATTGTTCAAATGTGCGCGGACTCGGACCTCTAAAATCAGTTATCAAGGTATGTGTAAGTTTAAAGTATTAACTTTACTAATATGCTGTATAATAATAGTGTACAATTCTGATGAAAATTCGCTACTATAACGCACTTGCTGCGTCCCGAATTTTTTTTATATCCTCCTCTCATGATTAGTTTCCTAGAAATAAATGCATAACATGTGAAAATTGAATTGTTTTGTGAAAGGCCTTACGAAGCATAAAATTCTGCCGAATTTTTACCAGTTTACCGACTTTCTATCTCAACTAACAAGAAGCTAAGTAATACTACCTTATCGTGGACACCTGTACATTTATTACTCCAGGAATAATTAGCAAGCATTCACTGATTCAGTTTCCTGTTTGCCCGTTCAATGACCAGTTTGATTAGATTATTCTATTAATCAATTAATCAAAAATAGCGATTTTTCACATCGCAGATATTGGATAAAATCGATTATTCAATTATTCTATTTATCGACTATTCGCTTAATCGATAATTCGATTTTTTCGACTTTCTGCGATAAATATTTGTATTTGTTCTCAAATCCCAAAATTTAAAAGGCAACCCTCGTACTACAAACATAATCAAATTGTACATTTAACAAAAATGTAAACATTTTTACAGCAAAGCGTTATCTCCAACATTTTTAACAAGTACATACAATCTAGTTTTTAAATCTATTTTACTTCCACATCGTCAATATGCGTGGAAGTATGGCATCAGCGACAAAAAGTTCGAAAATTTGATTGCGTGAATTTTGTGTATCTGTCGGTCTGTATGTCTGTCTGTTTGTAGTCACGATAACTTTAGAACAAATTCTGCATAACAAAAAGCAAACATTTTTACAGCAAAGTGCTACCTCCATTTTTAACAAGTACATACAATCTAGTTTTTAAATCTATTTCACTTCCACATTGTCAATACAATATGGCATCGGCGACAAAAATTTCAATTTATTTTTGCTTAAATGTCGTAAAAAGTGTCAAAGCATACAGAAAACATGATTTGGGAACAAAACTTTTGTGTGTCTGTCTGTTTGTAGCTACGATAACTTTAGAACCAACTGACATATCATCTTCAAATTTGGTATACAGTTAGCACCCAACAAACGAACGGTTCGGATTGCTTTTAGGTAAAATCGCTTTAGGGGGGGATGATTTGGTGAAAATTGACATTTTTTCGTTACAACTCGTGTAATATAACGTTTTAGGGTTTGTTTATTAGAAAACTTTTAGTTTCATCAAACATCTGGTCTTCTGTGCTGACATTAATTTTGGCGATGAATGTGAGAGCTATTTTTATAGGCTATTTTTACAGGCTATAATTCTGTAGTCAAAATTTTTATTACTTTTTTACAAAGGTCCAAATCAATAACACATATTACATCACAAATGCTGCTTTTTAAATCTCAAGTGGTCTGTGGATTATTGGTTCTTTATTTGCTTTTCTAAAATAACCACACAGAAAATCTAATACTGTCAAATCACCCAGCCTTGGAGCCCAATTTATATTGGCATTTTGTGAAATTATTTGATCATTGAATGCAATAAAACGATGTTTTTCCATGTTGTGTAACACATTGCATGACCTTGTTGAAAATACACTTTGAAAATATCAGTATCATCATATTCAAAGTTGAAGCCATAAAATGTCCATTAACATCTTTTTATTGTCATCTTTCTATAACATTCTCCAGTCAAAGTAACCCCTTGAGCAGTGTCATTTTTGAAAAAGTAGTGCAAATTTGGATGTGAAGACCCCAGATATTATCCACCACGTCACCAGAGGATGCCAACACTTTACTGGAACAGAAGTACAAAGTGAGACACGAGCAGCCGTGAAAATGCTTCATCAAGAGTGAACTCTGAAAACGGGACTTTTACATCTTAGTAAGGTATTATCCTACTATAGATACACTTCCGAGCCTGTTCTTGAAAACCCTGAATACACTCTATACTAGGATCGGATTGTGCTTACAGACCACGAATTGTCCACAATAGGCCACATACCAAATAATTTTGAAACTAAGTACAAAGAGCAGATCATCAAGTATAGAGACCTTGAAATGCAAGAGACAGTGGATTGCAGATAGCATCTGAGTGATCCCAATAGTCATGTTATCAACTCAATGAATATAAATGGGCCAGGGCTGACAATCTACAAAATTGTTAGTTGGTTGTACACAGTCTCTATTTTATAACATTTTGTGTTAGATAGATAGATAGGTGCTTTATTGTCCAAAGATAAAAATCTTATTGACAAGCAAAGTGTTAACATATAAAAGTAAAAGTTGTCAAAAGATAAAAACACAAAAATATAAGTTCACAACAAATAGTAATATAAGTGCATATGTAACTAGTGTTCATGCTCGTTGTTCTGTCACTTTTAAATTCAAATGTCGCGCGCTACACTGACATAGAGTAAGTGTTACTAATGGTTTCCGCCAGAAGACCAGAGAGGGGGAAGAAGAATGAGAGAAGGGAGAGAAGCTTGCATCCCTCTGCCACTTGTTTTTGAGTCCTTGAAGAGGCAAGAGGTCTCGAGAAAGCGAATTGCTTTCAACCCCTTAAAGAGACACGAGGTCTCTAAATATCCATTTTGTTTGTAAGTCCTTTGGGAGACACGAGGTCCCTAGAGGTGTTGTGTGTGAATACAGAAAAACGAAGCTTATGTTCCTGCATTATTGGAGAATAAAGGTAGGTAACTTTGCTTATTGTCAGTGCCCTATTTGTTCTGTTTTTTTTTGTTATTCATTATAAAATAAATACACGTGGTATTTACATTTGGCCCATCGACCGGATTTTTATAGTTGTTTTGTTTTGTTATTAGTTGATACAGTCCATTTTTTGAAGTAATTTTACTTGTTTCCTTTAGTCTAGTAAATTTGTAATTGTTTATTGCCGTGTTGAGTCATTTAATTTCAAGGTGACGTTATTGCTTGTATATAACTAGGTACATACTCGAATTGCATATTGTTGAAATCACGTTTGCATATTGTTTAAATCGCGTTTAGGAATTTTTTTGCGTTGAACAATGGAGTTGATTCAGCTAAAAAATAAGCGCGAAAGCGTTTATAGACGAGTAGAAGCCATATTGCACGTGGCTCAACAGGTCAAAATAGACGCAGTAGTGGATTTAGATAGGTTGAATAGATTTGAGGTTCGTTTTGAGGCGTTGAATGAGTTGGTCAATCTATTTGATTCATTGCATTTGGACATCGTGTCGGTAGTTGATCGATCAGAGTTGGAGAGCGAGCATGAAATGCAGAACAAATTCGATGAACTGCAATACTCTATAAAAACTATCTATCGAGAACTGAGAGGTTATGCAAATAAAGCCGCTGAGAATCAAGCTCGATCCGTTTTTCACGGTAGTTCGAAATCGAGTCGAGCATCGAGTAAGTCGCGGTGTTCTGTCAAATCATCGAACGCTCGATCTCTCAGTGAAAAGGAAGTAACGAACGCAAACGCGATTATGTCAACTTCAAATTTAAACAGACATTTGAGGTTACCGAAAATCGAAATGCCAAAATTCGATGGAAATTGGAAAAACTGGCCAACCTTTTATGATCTGTTTAAAACAATGATTCATGAGAACGAATCATTGTCAGATATTGAAAAGTTCCAATATTTGAGTGCTTCGTTAGTGAAGGATGCAGCTGGCCTAATCAAGAATTTACCGCTAACGGGAAGCAATTATGGGATTGCATTCAAGTCTCTGGTCTCAAGGTATCACAATACCCGGGTTTTGTTGACCAATTATTGGCAGGGTATTGTACAGGCCCCCAAAGCAAATAGTGAATCTGCTTCTTCCCTACGAACGTTGTTGTCTGTATTCAGTGAAAATTTGGAAGCGTTGAAGCAGTTTGAACATGACATGTGGGATTTCACTAAATTCAACATGTTGCTGCAAAAGGTGGATATGAGTCTTAAGCAAAAATTTGAGCTTGAGTTTTGCGAATCGGACATTCCCAGTTTTAGTAGTTTATGTAGATTCTTGGAAAAGCAGTGTAAAGCAATGGAGACAACTGCCTTAACTTCCAATTATGTGACTAATAGAAGGCAGCATGTTTCAGCAACCACTGCTAGGCCCGCTTCGTCCTTTGTTACCAGCACAAAGCTTGTATGTGCTTATTGTAAGGAGGAGCACCCCATGCTCAAGTGTGATGGATTTCTATCTTTATCCTCTCATAAACGGTATACGTTCGCAAAAAAGAATAATCTTTGTTTTAACTGTTTATCAAACTCGCATGCCAGCAGGGAGTGCAAGTCATCAAGTTGTCGTGTATGTAATAAACACCATCATACATTATTGCACTTCCCAAAAGCACCGGCATCGGGAGATGAGAGTGACTCAAACAAGCCACCTGTGGAAGAGCCACAAGGTGCAGAGCAATTGCGTGTGTTGGCAAGTGTGGTAAAAAGGGAACAGTCCGTGTTACTGGCAACTATAATGCTATTAGTACGAGATAAAAATGGAAAGGTTAGGAGATGTCGAGCTCTCCTGGATTGTGCGAGTGAGGCTAATTTCATTTCGCAGCAGTGTGTTGAAAAATTGGGGCTCAACACCTCATCTCGTTCAGTGATGGTTCAAGGCTTGAACCAAATGAGCTCGCTTGCTAGCCAAGGCACTCTCAAATGTCGAGTAGAGTCCATTTATGAGCCAACAAAGTTAGAGTTGGACATGATTGTGATTCCGAACATTTGTTCCAAGATCCCTTCTGCTAAAATTGAGCAGTGCCACTGGCAACATATTCAGAACTTAGAGTTGGCAGATTCAGAGTTTGGTATACCAGGGGACATTGAAATTTTGTTGGGTACTGACGTTTATGCTCATGTGGTTAGACCTGGAATAAAGAGAGGGCCTCGAGGTGCACCAGTGGCCATCAATACTGTTTTTGGTTGGGTGCTTATGGGCAGTGTAGAACAGTCAAAGTCTCATTCTGTTGTGAATAGTTTATGCACGTTGGTCGACTTGGATCATACCTTGAAACAGTTTTGGAGCTTGGAACAGGTACCACAAGGTTTAGTTATGTCTCCGGAAGATAAAAAATGTGAGGAAATCTTCAAGAAGACTCAGCACCGAAATAGTGCTGGGAGATATATTTTAAATATGCCCTTTCGTGAGGGTACTCCGTGTTTGGGAGAATCTTTCAGTGTTGCATTGAGGCGGTTTTACTCCCTGGAAGCACGTCTTAGTAGGGATCCAGCGTTGCACAAGTCCTATTCGGAGTTTATCAGGGATTATTATGAGTCTGGCCATATGTCTCTGGTATCAGATGTAGCGGTGGAACCATCTGATGCATACTATATTCCCCATCATTGTGTTGCGTCCTCACAGCCTTTCGACCAAACTGCGGGTGGTATTTGATGCTAGTTCCAAAAGTACGAATGGTGTATCTCTGAACGATACGTTGTTAGTGGGAGCGAAGTTGCAGACAGATATTGCCACTGTGTTGTTGAAATTTCGCTCAAACAAAATTGCATTTACTGCTGACATTCGGCAAATGTATCGACAAATTTTGGTTGTAGATAATCATAGGGATTATCAAAGAATTCTCTGGAGGTTCTCAAAGGGGGAACCTGTACAGAAATATCGCCTTAATACTGTCACATATGGGGTCTCCTCAAGCCCACACATGGCAATCCGAACAATGATGCAGCTTTGTGATGATGAGGAATCATCTTTTCCATTGGCAGCAAAGCTAGTTCGGTCCGATCTCTATGTGGATGATGTAGTCAGTGGAGTCGACTCATTGTCAGAGGCTTTTGAGTTGCAACGGCAATTGATTGGGTTGTTTGCTAAGGGGGGTTTTGAATTGAAGAAGTGGGCCAGCAATAATTCGAAACTGTTGTCCACAGTATCAGCTGATAGTCAGCAACCTCGATCGTTAGATTTAAATGATCCATCAGTGTTGAAAATTTTAGGATTGCAGTGGTGTCCCATAGGTGATACATTCTCTTTTAATGTTGAACCTATTGATCGTCCGTGCACAAAACGAAATCTTCTTTCGGAATTGGCAAGAATTTATGACCCCCTGGGTTTTTTGTCTCCTGTTACCCTGTTGGCAAAATATCTTATGCAGTGCTTGTGGGAGCAAAAAGTGGGATGGGATGATAAGCCCTCAAAGGATATTGTTGGTCAGTGGTCTCAGTATAAATCACAACTCAGTGCGCTAGCAGGTTTATCAATTCCCAGAGGCGTAAAACACGATAATATCATCAGTACAGAACTCCATGGGTTCTGTGATGCATCGGAGCGAGGGTATGCTGCAGTTGTTTACTTGAGACAAGTATCAGAGGAGGGTCAAGTTTGGATCAATTTTCTGTGTGCCAAGTCCAAGGTATCACCTTTAAAAAGAATATCGATTCCACGTCTCGAATTGTGTGGGTGTTTATTGTTGGCAAAGCTTCTGGAATTTGTGTGTCGGGTGTATGAAGGTCGTTTTGAGTTTAACTCTATGTATGCTTGGTCAGACTCTATGGTGGCACTTGCCTGGATAAAATCATCTTCCAATAGGTGGAAGACCTTTATTGGGAATCGAGTAGCAAGCATACAAGAGAAGATTCCTCCAGAGTCATGGCATCACGTAAGTGGACAAGAAAACCCAGCTGATTGTGCATCGAGAGGCATGTTACCTTCTGGGTTTTGTGAGCATCCACTATGGTGGGCGGGACCCGCCTGGCTAAAATTGGCAAGAGAAAATTGGCCCAAGTCGTTGCGTTTTGAGCCGCCAGAAGAGTGCCTGGCGGAGCAACGAACTCTCCCCGTACTAGTTACTTTGGCAAATGAGGAGTGGCTCAGTAAACTTTTGAATCGCTTTTCGCATCTACGGAAAATTCAGGGTGTTGTTGTATATTGTCAGCGGTTTGTGCGAAATTGTAGGGTGTCTCCATCTGACCGAACTACTGCATCTCTGACAGCCACCGAATTACAGGAGGCGCTTCATATGCTTATCAAATGTGCTCAAGGTGAAGTATTTCAAAGGGAAATAGCATCCTTGGTTAAAGGTGAGAGGTGTGCGAGGGCAATAAATAAGTTAGCCCCCTTTCTGGATACAGAGGGTATCCTCAGGGTGGGCGGTCGCCTTCGTCAAGCTGATGTTCCAGTTGAAGTGAAACACCCTATATTGTTGCCCCGCTCACATCGTCTCACCGAGTTAATCATTGCACACACACACCATGTCAATCTTCATCCTGGTCCTCGCACATTGCTTCATTTGCTTTCGCAACAGTTTTGGATTTTGTCCCCTCGGAGAGCTATTCATCATGTTTTGTCAAGGTGCTATCGTTGCTTTCGAGTGAATCCTACTCCCATGGCACCGATGATGTCTGATTTGCCAGTTGCCAGGGTTTCTCAGTTGAAGCCGTTTTCACACAGCGGAGTTGATTTTGCAGGTCCAGTTTTTGTGACACAGGGCAGATATCGAGGTGTCCGAAAGGTGAAAGCATATATTTGTTTGTTTGTGTGCATGGCAACGAAGGCCCTCCATTTGGAAGTAGTGTCTGATCTTTCAGCTGAAGCCTTCTTGGCAGCTCTTCGGAGGTTTGTGGCTCGCAGAGGAAGATGTGACAATTTGTATAGCGATAGAGGTACCAACTTCGTCGGCTCAAATAAGCAGCTCTTAAACTATGCAAAGGGGGCAGCAGATGCTTGTACCATTAAGTGGCATTTCAACCCCCCATCAGCTCCGCATTTTGGAGGTCTGTGGGAGGCAGGAGTGCGCTCAGTCAAGACTCATTTGCGAAGGGTGATCGGTTTGCAGATTCTGACCTTTGAGGAAATGTCCACGTTGCTTGCTCAAGTGGAATCAGTTTTGAATTCTCGACCATTGTGTAGTGCGAGTACTGATCCAAATGATCTGTTAGCCCTATCCCCAGGACATTTTCTTACAATGGAACCGTTAGGTGCTCCTCCTGATGCTGATTTGACTTTGTTAAGTATGAATCGCTTGTCACGCTGGCAGCTGGTGCAAAGGATCCACCAGGACTTTTGGCGCCGCTGGAAGAACGAATACCTGCATACACTGCAGCAGCGTGGTAAGTGGGATACTGTGCAAACGTCCCCCCCGATCGGAGCTTTAGTTGTGATTAAAGATGAGACTTCGTCACCTCTTGTTTGTAAGCTCGGACGCATTATGCAACTATACCCAGGCCGTGATGGTATAGCTCGGGTAGCTCAAGTTCGCACTAGTAGTGGCACTTTTGATAGGCCTCTGACGAAGTTATGTCTGTTGCCATCGCAGTAATACGTCTGCCTTGAAATTTTTTGTACAGTTAATTATAAATCCAATAGCTTCAGTTTTTTGTTTTTTGTGCTCATTGTAAATTTTTGTTTTGTTTGTTTATTTGAGAAACAATATAATTGTGAAAATAAATCCTTATTTTGGTGGGCGGAATGTTCATGCTCGTTGTTCTGTCACTTTTAAATTCAAATGTCGCGCGCTACACTGACATAGAGTAAGTGTTACTAATGGTTTCCGCCAGAAGACCAGAGAGGGGGAAGAAGAATGAGAGAAGGGAGAGAAGCTTGCATCCCTCTGCCACTTGTTTTTGAGTCCTTGAAGAGGCAAGAGGTCTCGAGAAAGCGAATTGCTTTCAACCCCTTGAAGAGACACGAGGTCTCTAAATATCCATTTTGTTTGTAAGTCCTTTGGGAGACACGAGGTCCCTAGAGGTGTTGTGTGTGAATACAGAAAAACGAAGCTTATGTTCCTGCATTATTGGAGAATAAAGGTAGGTAACTTTGCTTATTGTCAGTGCCCTATTTGTTCTGTTTTTTTTTGTTATTCATTATAAAATAAATACACGTGGTATTTACAACTAGTATAACTATATATAAATAACAATATAAAAAACAATATTTAAATAAATACACAGCTAACTAACAATATAATAAAAACACACAATATATAGAAAGCAGCCCAAATGAAAACAACCAATCGAATCTGTCACAGTAGTGCATCATTACAAAATTCATCTATTGAATAATAACATTTTTCAATTAAAAATTCCTTAAGCTCTTTCCTAAAAATTTCAATGTCACCAATCCTCCTCAAGTTTAGTGGTATCTGGTTAAATATCTTCTTACTATTATATATTAATGACCTCTTTAATAATGATGTGGACGGTATAGGAAGAGGAATGCAGTTCTTTTGTCTTGTATCACGAGAAGACACTGACCTGATTTCATCTTTATATTTTTCATGCATAAGGCATGCAGTCTCCAAAACAAACAGAGAAGGTAGGGTCAATATCCGCTCAGAAACAAATAAAGGTCTACAAGAGTCACGGACACTAACCCCACACAAATATCTGATGGCTCTTTTCTGCAGAATAAATACAGAAAGCCTGCACAAGAGCCCCAGTAACAAATGCCATGTCTTAGATGGGATTCCACAAGTGAGAAGTAAACACTTCTAGATGTACTCTTGTCCAAGCTTTTTGAAACAACTCTTAGTGCGTGACAACCTGATGAAAGCTTCTTACATAGATGATTTATATGTGTTTCAAATTTTAACGATTGATCAATTTATAGTCCCAAAAACCTAACACAGCTCTCGTTTCCAAGTTCCTCAGCTGCTAGAGTCACAGCAGGCAGACTACATTTAAAATGCATGATATTAGTCTTAGAGACATTCAAAGTTAACAGATTTGAAATAAACCAGTTTTCTATCATCTTCATATCCTCTGCCACAGTGCACTGCAGTGCTCCAACACTATCACTACTCCACAAGATGGTTATATCATCAGCATAGATAGTCATATGACCCTTAATTTTCAACATAGACAGATCATTAATATAGAGTAAAAACAGCAGTGGGCCAAGAACAGACCCCTGCGGAACACCATGGTGAATATGTTGGTACCCAGAGCTAATATGACCAAGTTGAACACTCTGTTGACGATCAGATAAATAGGACCTCAACCATTCAAGCAAAGTCCCCCTAAAGCCATAAGTAGGAAGCTTGCGTAACAGTATCCCATGATCAACACAATCAAATGCTTTAGTGAGATCACAGAACACTGCCGCAGCCACCTGATTATTATTCAGTGAAAGGTACAGATTTTCAAGAAAAAAAATATTGCACCATTTGTACCTTTTTTAGGTTGAAATCCAAACTGGGAAGGTGCTAGGATCTTGTGTTTACAAAGAAATACCTGCATTCTATTTTTTATTAATTTCTCAACTATTTTAGAGATGGTAGGAAGTAGAGACAGAGCACGAAAACTATTTGGAGAACCTGTTTCACCTCCTTTATATGCAAGAATTACTCTAGCCATTTTCAGAGACGAAGGAAAAGATCCCGTTACAATCGAACTATTAATTGCATCTGCCAAGATTTCAAGAACCCAGTTAGGAAGGTGAAGAAGCAGTTTGACAGAGATACCATCCCACCCGATAGAATCCTTGTTCTTAAAGTCATGGAGCACTCCATGAATCTCAGCAGAATCGACCGGCGTAAAAAAGAAGGTGTCAAGGATAAAAACATCATCCATGAAGCCCAGTGGATCCGTCCAAGGGACCCTCCACTGTATCAGCCCAGAAGCAATAGAACCATAATAATAATTGAGATGATTAGGATCCAGTTCGGGAGTCACCCTATGCGAACCATGCCTTCCCGAAAGATCATTAACAATCGACCATGACTCTCTCTGCCTGTTTGAAGACCGCAGTATCTTTTGTCTATAATATGGTTGTTTTGCAACCTTTAAAACCCTTCTGTATATCCCTCGGTAATTATTAAAATAGAATATGAAGGAGGCCCTGTTACCAGCATATTTTCTAATTGTATGCAGGCAACGCATGTTTCTTGATGATACTTTCAATCCTTTAGTAATCCATGGTTTCTTTATTTTATTCTTTATGTCCTTCAAAGGAAATGCAATATTGAAGAAGTATATTAATCTATTATGGAACTCGCTTAAGGGATCTGAAGAATTCAATATACAATCCCAGCTGTTTGTTGCACATAGTTGTGAAAATATACTGTAGTTATGCGGAGCAAACACTCTTCCACGTTTTTTTTTGAATTTTTCTTTTGGAATCGGTTAAAGACAACTTACATAAGCAAGCTTCATGATCAGACAAACCAGCGTTAACAACGCAACAGTCCAAAACATTCACACCTACATTTGTACATATGTAGTCTATAATACTTCTGGAGTGCTGGGAACATCTAGTTGGTGAATCTATCAACATATGCAGATCAAAAGAATCCAACATACAAGACAGGTTGACAACATTAGAAGAGGCTTTATTTAAATAATCGAGATTAAAATCTCGTGTGAGAATCACAATAGAATTTACAGGCAACACAGAGAGAACCATCTCCAATTTTTGAAGAAAAAAACTACTATTAGAAGTAGGCAATCTATAAATGCACAATACATACATATTCAATTTCTTGCAACAGGCAATAGAGAACTCAAAATCATTTTCCACTAAGAGCTGATTGTACTTATCAACATCAACAAAGTTGTAACATTCTAAAAAGTTTTCTCTTATCATAATCAATGTACCGCCATGAGAAAAACAAGATCTATTAAACCGGGATATTATAACATAGGGGGGCACAGAAAAACCTTCTTCTGGCTTCAGCCAATGCTCAGTTAGCAGCAGTATCTCAGGATTGCCTATACTATCCAAGAATAAACTCAATTCATCAACCTTATTACGTACAGATTGAACATTTAAAAGTACAACTGAGAACTCTACTTTTTTGTACATAAAAAAGAAGTTTTACTGCTGCCACTAGCATCTTGTCCTACAGTTTCATTAGCAACTGAATCACTATAATGAGGTACCATGGATTCATAAAGTGCTATATTTTCAGGCTCAATAAAAATTAAATTTTTTACAATAGGTTTGCTATTAATAATCTCTACTATTTTCATACAGATTTTAGGATTATTGATCAAGTGTCTTGGCAACATATAAGAGTTTAAAAGAGAAATATTACCCTGTGAATAGCTATTAACTTTCATCAGAAAATCACAAATTTTATTATTGAATTTACAAACATTTTTGTAAATTCTACTCCCAACCAGGCCCGGACTCAGAACAGGCAAGAATATAAAATTCGTTTGGGTACAATTTTTAATTTTGTTCCATATCTGTTTTATTTTTGGATATTTCCTTCGAATAAAATCATGAAAACCAGCATTTAAAATCACAAAATCACTTTTATCATATGTTTTCACCAGCATATCAACGTTTTCCAGAACACCTTCAAAAGAAGCACCGGGCTTAATAATAGACTGTACAGTGTAATTCTCACTTTCCAATTGTTTCACTAATAGAGGTCGGAGATATCTGCCATACTCGTCACTTAAAATTAGAATCCTTTTTGTGTCTTTATTTTTAATATAGGTCTTATAATTTTCATTTATAACGTTTTTATTCTGAAATACAAATTGTTGGTTTACAGCACTATTCTGTTCATGTTCAGTCAAGTTCTCACGAACGGCACCACCATTATTACCATCACAAGTATTCTTAGTTAAGCACTGTAATTCTAAATTTTCGTAGCGAAGTCTCTTGGTTTCACTCATCAATGAATAATTTTCCTTTTCAAGTGTTTCAATACTCACCAGCATACTCTTTATCAGTGAGTTCAATTTCATCTATCATTATATGCATCTATCGTGACAACATACTACTTAGTTCAGCACCCAGATGACGACCTTGTTGTATATCTCACAACGTTCTAGGAGGCTGGCTACCATAGCCGTATTACTTTATAAGTATGTTTAGTATACCGTACTGATGAGCTCTGATTAGAATGAAACCGGTCTGCAGTTCTAATTATGGTGAGAGTACATCTAGCTTTACATGAAAGGACTACACACGAAAACTGGCATGTGCAACCTTAATTATACTTAAGTAAATAATGTCACATAGGGTAACGGCACCGGTAATTGCCAGCGTACCAGTAATTGCCACTTAACAATCTTAATCCCAATAATAAGGTTTCCTATTTACAAATTACAAATATTGCGCCACCTATATGTTGGGTGATGTATTTGCTACCATTTGTATGTATGAGCAACTCTAAGAGATGGCAGCACTTGCGAGGCGGCCATTGAATGGTTTTAATGTGGCTACACGAGTGGTAGAGAAGAGATTTGTTACCATTTGTGTTAAGAAGCGTAGTGTATTTTTTTGGAAATATTGAATGTGATTTCGTGAAATCTGCACTTTTTATGTGAAAATATACATAACAGGTAATTGTTTGTAAATAATATATGAGTATTTTACTTGTCCTAAAGTTATTTTATGGTTTAGAGGGGGTGGCAATTACTGGAGCATATTATTTTCATTATTCCAGTAATTGCCATTAATGGCAATTACTGGAGTATAGTAAGATAATCGAATACAAGCTTAATTACAATTAGATTTTATTGTTTGTAGCCTTAGCTATATTTGATATAAAACTGAATCAAATTTCTTTAAAAAATCTAGTAATTGCCACTCAATGGCAACTACTGGTTTAATTCAATGGCAATTATTGGCACAGGTAAAACAACAATGGAAAGGGCGAAAAAACCATTTTTTCGATATTCAGAAGAAAGTATGGAGGCCGCCATAACTGCCTGTCGCAGTGGTATGCCGTTTTCAACTGCTGTAAAACAGTTTGGGGTTCCGAGAAACACGCTAAAAAACAAAATAAAAGGAAAAACGCCAGTGGAGCGCAGAATGGGTCCACCTGCAGTTTTATCCAAAAATGAAGAGAATGCACTTGTGCAATGGATAATTGAAATTTCAAACAGAGGGTTTTCACCTCACAAAGATGATCTTCTGATAACTGTACAGAAAATTATGAAAAATTCTAATCGACTAAATCCATTCATAAATGACAAACCCGGCAGGAAATGGTTAGCGGCGTTCTTCAAAAGAAACCCAACAATATCTGTCAGAGTACCTGAAACTTTGACCTCCACAAGAGCTTCGGTAACAGAAGAAATACTGAGAAACTGGTTTAAAGAAGTACTTACCTTCTTGGAATCTGAAAATCAAACCGACATTTTTAATTACCCAGAGCGCATATTCAACTCTGATGAATCTGCCTTTTAGATATGCCCTAAGTCAAATAAGGTTATTGGTCCGTGAGGCGAAAAAAATATATATGAAATGGCAAAGGGCTCAGATAAAGAATCAATAACGGTAGCTATCACAGTTAGCGCTAATGGTACCTTATTACCACCATTTCTTTTATTTTCATACACACGACTACCTGGGCCGTCAGTATCTAATGTTCCAAATGAATGGGCCATTGGTAAGAGCGAGAAGGGATGGATGACTGGCGAATCGTTTTACGAATATGTGGCCAACGTGTTCCATCCTTGGCTTGTGAAAAATAGAATAACATTCCCTGTGATTCTGTTCATTGACGGACACAAGTCACACTTAACTTTACACTTAAGCAACTTTTGCAAAAAGAATAAAATTATATTGGTGGCGTTATATCCTAATGCCACTCATATAATACAACCTTGCGACGTCTCTGTCTTTAAACCTCTAAAGGATCAGTGGAAAAAAACTGTACACCAATGGAGACTAGATAGAAATATTGAAGTTTTAAACAAAACAAATTTTCCATTGATGTTTAATGATGCCCTAAAAGGAGTAACAGCAGAGTGCATCATTAATGGGTTCAGAAAATGCGGGGTGTATACTTGGTCGCCTGATGCTGTCGACTACTCTAGATGCGTTAAGGATAGACAACTGGTTTCGACAACTGCGAATCAATCTGTGTCTGCTTCAGGAAAAAGGACGTCACATTTAAAATATCTGGAAACATTTATTCCCAGTGACACTCTTAATCTATTTAAGAAATGCATCCCCAATGAAACCTGGAATGGGGAAGAAAAATGGTTGGAACTGTTTAAGGTTTGGCAGAAGATTAAGAAGAATCATGATTTAAAAGATGATTCAGCAATAAGCGAGAACGAAAATATACCACCAGTAAATAAACTAAATCTAACAAGAAAAGAAATACCCCCCCAAAACATTAGGGAATTTAATGACATAAAATTAGCAGGTCCTTCCACAGCTCATCAATTTTCGACAGCAAAAACGCCTCCCAGAAATTCAACAGATTCCTCCATGTTTAATATGCCCTCCGATATGCCCCCAGAAGAAACATTAAACCATCCAACAACAGAAATACCATCAAAGAGAATTCAAGATGACAATTTATCAGATCATTTTAAAGAACATACGCCCCCAGGAACTACTAATTTCGAAGTCCCCAGAACTCCTGATGTGCCGATACGTTCTAATAACCGTTCTCCGATTTTAATGAACGACAGTTCAAACTCAAGTGTTGGAACACCTTTTGAAAGAGCTTTAATATGGCTAGAAAAAAAGAAAATATGTCGCTTAAACGAAAAAGGAACATTGAGAAAACTCCATCTGTAGTTACTTCAAAAGAATGGAAAAAATTTATGACACAAAAAGGAGAAAAGAAAAAAGAGAGGAGAGAGAAAAGGAAGAGAGGAAGATATGAGAAAAACAAATAAAACTACAGGAAATACAAAAGAAAAAACAAGGTTTACTAGAGGGAAGAAAGAAACGTGTAGTTGAAGAGAGTGAGACGGACGATAGTGAAGAGTCAGTTATATATGCAGATAGCACATCTTCAGGTTCTGAAGATTTTTCAGATATGATACAAACAATTACGAGTAATAAGGAAAGGGCATCTGATCACTTGAATACTGATCAGGAGGTAACATTGCTTCCCGAGCATTATTATGCTGTATACTACGATGAACAATACTTCATCGGAAGGATTATTAATATTGATAATGAACAATCTAAAGCAACCATAAAGTTCCTAAAAGAATAACAGAGAACTCATTTCTTTGGCCTGTTAAGAATGATGTCGACGAAGTTCACTTATACCGTATATTTTTTGGACCGGTGGATTTAATTGGCAATAACCCATTTTCAATAAATAATAACATAATAAAAAAATTAAAACAGCTTATAGGGCTTTTAAATCAAAATGTTAATTTTTTAGTTTATGTACTTATCTAGTATTTATAATCTAAAGACGAAATAAAACTGTTGCATTCGTACATTCTTTTTATTTCAAAGTTCTTATAGTGAAAATAGATGGTAAAAACATAGAAATAAATATGGGCAATTACTGGTGCATAAAGTGGCAACTACTGGGATTTTTTAATTTGAATAATGGCAATTACAGGTACTTGGAAGGAAAGTGGGGGAAAAAATTAAATATGATTAGTAAATATCTTTATTGCAATTATGAGTAGAGAACAAACCCTCAACAAACACATGGTTTTTTTGTTCAATCGCAAATAATTGTTTTTAATTTTTTTCTAGCCTATTTTATATGGCATTTACTGGTGCAGTTACCCTATGTTACTTATGGAGTTATAATTACTAACAGCAATATGGATAGGTGACCTTATAAGCATATTTGTCCTGCTAGTTGTAAGGTAGACAGTATCAAAACTTCTGGCATTTATTCTAGATACCTACAATATATTTAATCTGTCCAAGCAGTTCTGGGAAATCTAGGGAATTATTTAAGAGCTTATAAAAGAACCTTCTAGAAACAACCTTTCTACAACAACCAAGACTATCAACACCACATACCTGAAGCAATATCGAATGATTGAATCCACGAGAAGTATATTCCTCTGCAACTTTGAATCTCAAAAATTTCAAAAACTTGCTCTGGGCTGACTGAAGACAATACTTTTGAGAAATATAATATGGAGAAAAAATTAGTGCTCCTTGTTCAAGCCTGGCATGTACAAGTGAAAAATAAAGAATTTCCAGTGCTATTTTGTTGCAGAACTTAGTTTCAAATTCTGAAGCAAAGCATACAAAGGACTGAACTTAATACTTCTTGTATGTGTAAGTTGAAAGATAATTTATTGTCAGTGGTAATGCCTAAATATTTTGTGCTGCTATATCTAGCGATTAATGAGGCATTGATATTGTAATGATTTTTGGTGCAACATATTCTGTTTGAAAGCCAAACTAATGGTAGGAGCAATTTTTCTAGGAAAGGAGCATCAACCTCTAGCCAAAAAAGGTACAAGTTAATGATGTCACAGTCTCTTTCTCAACAATCACATCACCTGTACTTAAGAACAGTACCCAAGAAAGTCATAGCATATTCAGCCAAGTAGTTTTCAGACACCTCTAATGAGAGCCTGCTGACACAGTGAAGATCTAAATCACATAACAACGGCTTTAACTATATTTGATGGATCATTATGAATTCCGACTATCATATTGACTGGGTTAATCTAATTGAACACTGATTGAATTTCTTGAACCATATTACTTTTGCGTTGCTTGGTGGAAATCCTGAGGCAGATATTATCTCAGGCTTATTTGCAATAGAAGATGCTGCACTGGAATCCCCAACAGCAGCAACAGGAACACCGTTCATAACTGATGATACAGTCAATAGAGCTCCCTAAACAGTAGCCTTGTTAGTAGTTTCTCTACTTATATCCTGATTTGTCACCCCCTTTCTAGAAGTGGATGTGATTCATTTATGTGTAGGTGCTTCAGAATAATTACCAGAAAGTAGAAGGACCATGTCAACATTGCCACACTTCAGGTTATCGATGTCAGAAAGCACTACTCCATGAATAGCTTCCCATTATCTCCCAAGATGCCATCACTAAGATTCCTGAGAACTGATGCAGGGCCTCTCTGAAGACATGAGCTGGAGGTGCATTATTATTTGGACTAGAACAATCAGTGCACTGGAAAAACAGTTGTCGCTGCTCTCACTTCAGTGGGTGATAACTTGGAACAGGGCTGACAAACAATACCCCTGCAAACATCACTAACTGCCAGTTCCCTCCTGGTTTCAGTTGTATTACATCTCCTGAAAGATGAACTTGTGTAGACATTGATATAGTTGCTAACACTTTTGGAACACCTGTATTGCTGGAGATGATATTCTCCTTCTTTATCACTGGCATTAAAAAAAAAACAGCCAGATAATGTGTATATGTTGCTATTGTATCTTATCAGGTAAGAAAATGAAAATTGATAAGGCACAAATAAAAATAAAAATACAAAATAATACTAGATGTAATAAACTAAAAAACTAGACAGTATAGACTTTGGACAAGTGAAATTTCATCACAAGATGATGCAGTACTGGGCTAACAACACTGTGACAAAAAAACTACTGTTTAATTCAAGTTTTAACCACAGAAAATCGCGATGTTTTGAGGGAGAAATATACAGTATGGTATAAGTTAACAGTAATATAAAATAATAACATAAATTAACTATATGTAAAACATAGATCAGCATCTACATAGAAACAACATACACAGAAAAACAGAAGGGTGGCAGAGAAAACCAGATTGGTTGCAAAAAATTCCAAAGAACAGGTAGTCATAGATAGTGCTATAATGAGACAAGTAAAAAAACATAGAAAGGAATATACATATCACAGGTTGATGATGAAAAACCACTATTAAAATTACTCAAAATCAACTAAAAGCATGAAAAGCGCAAGTCACACCAGAGTTCAATAACACAAAACTATGTAGGTCCCAACTCAAGCTGTTATTAAACCACTAGTGTACACATGACTGCTGATTTTCCATAGGAGCTGTGCAAAATTACTCTCTCTATGGTATTTAATGATAGGTATATATTTAGTGGGTGAAAAACTGACTATAGACATGGAATTTTTAACTCCAACATATGCAAAACCTGCCAAGTGTCAAACACCTTATTGCAAAGGTTGCAAGAATGCAATCAAATAAAAGAAGTATGTAAATAGGTAAATGTAAATGTAATACTAGATTTAAGGATCAAATTCAATAATCAAAAATGCAGCAGAATTACTAAAATTTAAACACAATGATTGACACATTTATATCTGGTATGTTAGTGCCTTGAATTCTTTCGATTTAAAAATGGGGGAACGGTGCACTTAACCGCAACCGGAATATAGCAAAACGGCACACACCACAAGAAAGAGTATGTAACGTAGTGTTACAAAGCACTTCAATAGACGTAGGTGCGGTGTTGCCACATCTCCAGAATTTCCCCAACATCTGGGAATTTTTGCACAATCTGGCAACACCGCCTCCCCACCCCCTGGGGGTGCCTGGGGTGACCCCCCTCAGGCGAAGTCTCAACCCTCTAGGACCAGAAATAACGAAGTTACCAACTTGTACCCCGTCGGAATGGATAACTAAGGTCTGCACATTCCGAACACCCTGTATATACACCCTGTATAAGCAGAGAACCCTTACACCCTGTATACGCAGAGAGATCTTATAGTTCGAGAAACACCTCTTGTGTAACATAGGAGTGGTGACCACATTTGGATCATCCTGTATATACATCCCCCTGTATACACACGGGACCGATCTGTATTCACAGAACCTTCTAGTAAAAGAAGGTCCTGGAACGTTCTGGAATGGAATGCTCTAGAAAGGAGGGGAAGGTACGGCGAGTATATAAAAGCGAAAGCAAGCCAGCCCGAGTTAGTTCAGTTCAGTAAGATAATGTGGTAGTGACTTGAAGAAGCAGTGTAAAGTGTTAAGAGAGTAGTGACTGTAGTACCAGATTAGTGACTTTTGTTGAGAGTAGTAATTGTAAGGCCAGTAAATGAAGTGTTTTGTGAGAGAGACATTCTAGAAACTTTATTGTATCCATATTTAGAGTGTAAATAATGTTGTTTTGTTAAAATTAAAAGTCTCACTTATCCAGAACCCGGAGAAAACGTAACAATTTGGTGTCAGAAGTGTGGGATAAGTGAGTGAAGAAGTGGACAATTAAGCTAGTTGTAAATGGTAAACACCAGATCGACTGACTACGACAAGATGGCTGAAATCAAAGAGTTGATGGACTTACTGAAAAGACAACGCGAAGAAGACGAGATAAGACGACAAGAAGATAAAGAAGACCTCAAGAGGCAACGCGAAGAAGACGAACAACGGCGACAAGAAGATGAAAGAAGACGACGCGAAGAAGACGAACAGCGGCGACAAGAGGAAGAACAGATGCGCCTTGAAGATAAAGAAGAACTCAAGAAGCAACGCGAAGAAGACGAAAAACGGCGACAAGAAGATAAAGAAGACCTCAAGAGGCAACGTGAAGAAGACGAACAACGGCGACAAGAAGATGAAAGAAGGCGGCGCGAAGTAGAAGAGAGAAGACGACAAGAGGAGGAACAGAGGCGTCTTGAAGACAAAGAAGACATCCGAAGTATGTTCCATGATATGAGAGTCGATGTAAAAGAAGAAATTGAACAGATCAACGAACAAATAGAAAATGTGGACAGGAAAGTAGATAATGTAACAGAGGATTTGAATAAACGATGGGAAGAAGTTGAAAGGTTGAAAGAACAAATGAAGATGATGATGAAAGGCACAGAAGTCAGACATAGAGAACTGACAGAACAGGTGATGGGCCAAACTGATAGAACTCAACCAAGAGGAGTTACTGGAATGTCCCCAGCTCAAAATCGTCCGGAAGAAGATATGCCAATCGTGCAGCAGCCTCATGGAACCTTGAAGCTGCCGACTTTTGACGGAGAAACATCGTGGCCCATGTACAGGAGGCAGTTTGAGGCGGCAGCTCTCAGCAATGGGTGAAGCGAACAACAAGCAGCAACTGCTCTAATTCTCTCGCTTCGAGGTAAAGCCCTAGAAATCCTCCAGAACATCCCGGAGTCGAAACAGCAAAACTACTTAACAGTGATACAGGCCCTAGATTTGAGATATGGTAACAAGTACATGAGCCAGGTCTACCAGACACAACTAAAGTCAAGGGTCCAGAAGCCAAATGAGACGCTGCAAGAATTTAGTGCCGAAGTGGAGAAACTTGTGCGACTGGCATATCCCCAAGCCCCAGAAGAATTTGTCAACCAGATAACCGTCCAGACCTTCATCGATGGGGTACTTGATAATGAAATGCAACAAGCTTTAAGGCTCGGAAGGTTGAAAACACTTACGGACTGCGTAATTTATGGCTTGGAATTTGAAGCAGCGAAGAATGCATCTCAACCTCGCCGCAACAGGCTGCGCGAGGTGAAGGAGATAGAGGAATTTGCAGACACGACAGCGGAACTAAGGTAAGAAATGAAAATGATAAAAGAAGCCATAAGCAAGCTCACTGTACCGGTTGGGGCACGTAGGACGAAAGCAGATTGGTCAGACATAGAATGTTACAAGTGTGGTAGGAAAGGGCACATAAGTAGACAGTGCTCACAAACCCAACAGGTGGCTCGCAGAAGACAAGAATACACCAACAGTGAGCGGCGTCAGGGAAACGACCTGACGCCAGTGTAAGGGGGCGGCAGCTGGCGTGCGAGTCCCAAGGCCCCAAAGTAAAGGTCTCCACTATCCGACGCTACCACGAGAGCCTCGTTATACCTGGCAGCATAGACGGAAGACAATGCAGTTTCACCATCGATACTGGTGCCACTAGATCGGTTGTACGTCCAGACATGTTGCCAAACAAGTCAGCACTCACTACCAACAAACAGCCTGTGTTGGAGACGGCAAAAGGAGATAGAATAGCCGTGCATGGAGAGGCCACTGTTTACATTAGGCTGGGTAGTACTGGGCTACAGGTAAGGGCTGTCGTCGCAGAAATCGTCGACGAATTTATTCTGGGCCTGGATTTAATGGAAGATTTAGATGTCCTATCAGTAGACTTCCAGAATAAGATCTTGAAAATCGGTAACGAAGAGTTGTATTTATCTCCAACAGCAGGCGAAGCTAATCCCAGGGTGAGACTTATTGTCGACGAAGATACACGGATTCCTGGTAACAGTGAGAAGATTGTCAGAGCCAGGCTAGAGAAGAAACTTGATGGT